>JAZHYW010028389.1:0-97505 GCA_037355805.1 Ixodes ricinus | reverse complement strand
GTTCCTTAAATTCGTTATCACGGTATATCGAAAAATCTAAATACCTCAAGAGCTGCGCTCTAATTTCGCATCGCAGAGATACAATCGTAACCAGTTTGTTGAAGTTGGAGGCCATTTTTCCTGTACAATCGATATTTCCTCTGGTGTTCCCCAGGGCAGTCTACTTGGTCCCCTGCTATTTCTCGTCTGTATAAGTGATATTGTATCAACTGTGAGTACGAACGTTAATATCCGCTTATTTGCAGATGATTGTGTTTTGTTTAAATCCATATCCGTTGTCGATGACCAAAAATGCTTCATTTTTCTCTTACTCTAGTTGACGATTGCTGTAATGAGTGGGAAATGCAACTGAATTCCGCGAAGACTGTTCACTTACGCATGACCAGGAAAATTAAACTTTTGAAATTCACATATCAAGTAAATAATGTTAGAGTAACCGAAGTGAATAAATACAAATATCTTGGAGTAACCCTAACAAGCGATCTACGATGGTCCAGACATATCCAAAATATCAGTTCCTCCGCTTTTCGAAAATAAGGTTTCCTACGACGCAAGTTAAGAAATGTTCAAAGCTTCCTTAAACTCCAACCGTACAACTCCTGCTTAAGGTTAAAAATAGAATATGCTAATATAACCTGGGATCCGAACACGAAAAAAGAGGCATCAAAACTTGAGATGTTCCAAAGGAAAGCAGATTGTTTCATTTATAGAAAGTACAAGAGGCTTGACTCCCCATCCTCCTTAATAGCGGCAAACAATATCATGTCCGTAGAACAGCGTAGGAAGATTGCAAGACTGAAGTTCTTGTACCTTCTTTATTACAACAATCTGTGCGTCGACTCTAATTCATATTGAGCCTCATTATCTTCCAGAGCCACAAGGAACA
Organism: Ixodes ricinus; assembly: GCA_037355805.1. Taxonomy (NCBI): domain Eukaryota; kingdom Metazoa; phylum Arthropoda; class Arachnida; order Ixodida; family Ixodidae; genus Ixodes; species Ixodes ricinus. Next base: position 96,619 of record JAZHYW010028389.1, on the reverse strand, counting down.
TCCATCAGTTTCATTTTTAAACCAATATTTGCTCGAAGCAACATTTTCATGTCTTCATATTTTCCACTCACCATATCAGATTGGAACGCCCTCCCTTACAATATATTCACAGCCCCGAATTTTAATAAAGCACTTGATGATCATCCTTTCTTATGTAATGCCATTGTGCTCTAGTGTTGTAAACCTCTTTGAACATATGTTGTACAAACCTTTTTTTTGCCGTTGATTGTTAGTTATGAAAGTGTTAATTAATAATAATTATGATAGCCATTGTAATAATGGTTTGAATGTGTACCGTACCCCACACCCGCATGGACCGATCTAAAGGCCTGCACTATGTAATAAATAAAAATTTTAAAAGATAATTGTAAGGTCTTTATATATTTATTATTGATCGGCACCGCCGTAATCACCTGTTCGATTGCCTCCCGTTGGTATTTATAGTAGAATGGATTCCCGCGTAATCAGTGAAACACTCCGTTCTGTCTTAATTTGTCGTCCTCAAAATCCCAGACACTCCGGTGCCCTCCAATAATTTAATAACAAAAAAAAAAATTCTCCAAGTTTGTAATTACTCTTTTCTCTAAGTTTCCTAATTAGTACAAATCAAGTTTATTCTATAGTACGACTCGAATTGCACAAAAGAAGAGTTTCCGATGCGCAAGATTAGTTTAATTGGGCTTTGGGAATAACTGCATGAAACATCCAGAGTGAGTGTGCATACTCTGAATGTACGTTGAAAACTATTAGGTAGTGAAAAGTTCAAGATAATTTATAATGTTCGCATAAACAACAATTTTTATTTTAGAAAAGTATTCGAGCAACTTTCTGTTATGGTGCTCAATAAATTTTTTTTTATTAAAAAAATCAAAAATAAGAAAGTTTTTTTTTTTTTGTACATGAAACAATTTTCAGCCAACCTTATACAATACATTCTGCTGGAAACGACTGTGAATTTAGAGTAAATATTCACGTGGGCGGTATTTCCTTTTGATTCAAAAAATAACCCACCCTAATTAATACTCCAAAAAATTTTATCAATTAGTATAAGGAACAGTTTTTTATATAAACGTTTCATGGCGTTGCTGAGGGTCATCTGAGGCATTTATTATTATTATTTTTAACTAAGTGGGAATACCATTATTCTGATCTTTCCCGCATTACATTTTATAAAATCAAATTCCCTAATGACCTGGAACGTTATTTATTTATTTTTTACGAATGTTTCCTGGAATAGATTGAGGTCGTAGGAAATACTTGCTTTCTTTGTAAACTTTTTTTTTCTTGTGTAGTTATTCAGGAACTGTCACTCGACGGACGGCTGAGTCCAGTGATTGCCTCTAAAAACATTTTCCGGCAGCTTAGAGCTCAAGCCAGCACTTGACTCCACATCTCAAAGCCCCGGGCTATATGCCCTGTTTCATCTTAAGTTCGAGCGAAGCCAAGGCCACATTTGCGAGCCCGGTGCAAACATATTAGTTCAATGCGGCGCTGTTCAAAACAACATCTTCGCGTTTGTGATGTCCGCTTCGCTCGAACTTCGAATAAAATTTAGCGCCTGTGCAATCGACAGCATTTCGCACAAAGCGGCGTCTTTTATTTCATTTTTTGTATTATTATTTTTATGTTGAGAAGAGATATAAAAACCGAGAGATATGCGGGCCTCCCCTGCGGGGCAAGTTGCTGCTCGTTTTGTGTTATACCTACAGCAAATTTACACTCTTGAAAAAAAGTGTATGCTACGCACTACCGTGATGTCCCGCTAATGTGGACACCTTCGTTTTCCGAATATCGTTCACAGTGTAAGTTCACCATAGAAATCGGACGAAAATGCACGTGTTTAGTCATTTCGTCTACAAAATATTTGTCCACATAGCGAACGTGGCCTGTGTTAACCAGACAATACATTTCTCTTAAACACTTACTAGCGTGTACAATAGGAACGAATAAAACGCCGTTTTAGAAACACCGAAAACAGGAACGACGTTTTGAAGGGCGGTGTGATTCTTCTAATAAGTTTGCCTCCAGCAGAAAGGTCGAAACTAATTGAATGATGATTTTTTTAAGTAGCATTTTTGAACAGAAACAAAAACCACAAATTGTTAAAAAAATCAATGGCACGTGTGATACATACAGTTGCGGAAACTTAGTGATTACGCTATTGCTCCTATATTGCTCATTATTTGTAAAAGTAAACTAAGAACGTAACAAATTGACCATCAAAATTTCAGTGTTCAACTGACGCAAAATATACCCTGTCTCTCTCGTAGGTGGTGAAGATGCTGTTCACGGTGGTTGTCCTCTTCACGGTCTCGTGGCTGCCTTACCACATCTACTTCATCTACGTTTTTCATCACCCCAAGGTGGCCTACGTAGACTACATCCAGCACGTGTACTTGGCCATGTACTGGCTGGCCATGTCCCACGCGATGTACAACCCCATCGTCTACTACTTCATGAACAAGAGGTGGGCACCAACATAGTCGCAGTGGCGAAGGGTAGGACTTCTCATCAAAGAGGCCAGACGCTCCATTATACACTGGCCGGACAAAGAACGCTACAATAAATATAATACAAAAGAATAGAATGAAGCTTATCCAGTGAAATATTAGATACAAATTGCGCTCACCAACGAAAGCAGATAGTACTTATGTATAGGGCCAGACAGTAAAAAAAATGCATACTGCCTAGCCTACCTATCCACCGCTCGAGGGTCCTAATCTTTGCAGAGGAACCCGCACTCTAAGGAAATGTTATTTTGGTGTAGGTAGCGGGTGAACGAGACTTTAGCTGCAAATTAAATAACCCTAGTTTCTTTTAGGGCATTTTGTATTTTATTCTTTAGTTTGTGCATACCCTCGCTGCAGCACGTCGCCATCATAATAAAGCCCTCGACCCCGAGACAGACAAATATCAAGCAAAAATCAACTGAATGCTGACGTAACACTCGTGTTTACTTTTCTTTTCTTTTTTCGTTTTTTTTTTCGGGGAGGAAAGGGGGGGGGCATAGTAGAAGTGTTGTCACCCCGGCAATGCGAAGCGCTAGTTTGCTTTTTTTGCAGGGGTTGGGTTGTGGTGACGTTAGAACGCCGAGCTCTGATTGGCTCTGAATGAAGGCTAGTGGGAAGACCTCAAGGCTCAAAGCAAGGTGCCTTGAGGTCTACCCACTATCCTTCATTCAGAGCCAATCAGAACTCGGCGTTTTGACGACACCACAACCCCTGCAAAAGAGGCAGAGGAACTTGCGCTCCGCATACACCGACAACACTGCGGTCGTGCTGCTGTAGGCATTGCGCATGCGCAGGCGCTTACCCTCGCGCAACTTTAGTCTTTCCGCACGCGCAGTGTCCGCACCTGGTCTGCGCAGAAGCTGATTTCTTTGTGAAAAAGCGTGTTGATTTATACCAAGAGCACTAGCCGAACCTGGCGCATTCCGGTAACTTCTCAGAACTTATTGTTTTTGGAATGAAATCCAGGACGTGACAAGCACGCGCGACCCCAGTGTCCCTTTGAGCTCGAGTAGTGCTGTGGCGGGAATTGTGACAACCTGTATGAAACGAAATGGGTTTGATATGGTTGTGCCCCCAGCCACTGTCAACGATATATACGAATCATTTAAAAAGTCGAGCAGCCTGCACTAAGTAAGTCGAAAGCCGCGTAAACGGTCCTTGTTACTCTTCCGCCCTCTGAGTAGCTAGGTCGTTTGTCATAGTGAATAGAAAGAGCCTCCTTTGGGATTATTTCAGGGCAAACGCGTTGGTGTGTGTTGATGTTGATCCGGGGCCGCCAGCAACCTCTGTCTGCATGCATTTTATATTTATCGGTCCAAAAGGCAATAAGACACCTTTAAAAAATCTTCGGCATATCAAGTGACTGACCAAGTATACTTTCCCCTGAGCCATACACTGAGGGAAAGGTGTTCCATGATGGACAACGTACTGAGCCGGATTTTTTTTTATAAAGTTGTTTTTCTTTTTTTTCTTATCTGGCGTTCGTTACCATAAATGCTAGAAATAATAAAAAATAAGTGTATATATTGCTGCTCGCGCATATGTTTCGTTTATTTAATTTATGCCATCCTTTTTAGGTGCTATTCATTTAATTACAAAGGATACAATAATTAGACAGTGTCATTGAAAAGCTTGTAATTATTTAGCGCTATCAAAGATATTCCAATCATTATTTATAGAAAGAAAACCAAGTATAAGAGGTACAGTATTTCAGGCATCAGTGGTGTTTACTTGCTCAACCTTTTCAGCCAGTAACAGCTGCAGTTATTACGTGTCTCGCATTTGAGGTAGTAAATAACTAGTAAAAAAGTAGTAAATGTCAGAGAAAGGTAGTACCTGCTGCAGTTACCAATTTCTACAATCTGTCGCTCGTTTTAGGTAGTAAATAGCTAGTAAAAAGGTGGTAACGGTCATAAAAAGGCAATACCTGGTGCGATTACTAACTTTCTACTATTTTTTTAAGAGTGTAGAAGAAACAAGAACCTCCTTCCTCTAAACCAGAAAGCTTCTAGAAACAAAACTGAACGCCAGTCTACCCATAGGTAAGACAACGAAGGGGTTTATAGGAACGCGAGAGGTGCAGTAAGTCAGAGTATTGTAAAGAAGGGAATACAAAGGACGTGTTTCGCGGCCGAGGCTCGGAATGTCAACTTTGGCGAGAGGTGCACGATGCCACTCATAAATAACGAACGGCTTCACAAGAAATCGTTTGCCAACCTCGTCAGGCGTCATTCAGTCTTTCGCAATCACCGAAGAAAAGCGCGTCCAGGTACAATCAGTTTGGCTGATTTGTGGGGTTCAGTCTGTTTTCATCTATATTGGCTAGTATGTTGCAACCCCGGGCACCTTCATTTTGAGAGGCGCTGGTCTTCTCTCTAGAAGATGCTCATCATGGAAAAAAACAACTACGTGGAGTTTCGCAAAGCGGCAATCAGACGAACTGTCTATTTTGTTGCGACAGCGACACGGAAGCAGTCATTGTCTAGGTGTCGACATCCGTGCCAAAGGACCTGGGGCACAAATATGGTGTGTTCTTATCAGCTGTGCAATCAGCCTTGAGCGCTACCGTGACAGTGCAATCAGCCTTGAGTGCTGCTATGACAGCAGGTTTATTGGGAAAACACAACATTAAAGTAAAAATAAAAATGCGAAACCGAAGGTTAGTTTCCCTGTAACAGGATCATTTTCCTCGTTCCTCTTGGGAAAAAAAACAACATCAAGCATGGTAGGGAGGAGGAGGAGAAGGATGGCTGGCGCCTGCTAGTTGGGATTACTGCCACGATGAGAACCTCTTATCAAATTTGGAGAGAAATCAGAGAGACGGGTATACATTTATTTATTTTCTGAAACATGGAACGAGAACAACGCATTTCAGCATGGTGTTATGTGTGCAGGCAAAACAAGTAACTATGAGTCCCAATTTGATGCCTCGGAATACTTAAATTTAAAGCAAAAAAAAAAAAAAAGAAACTGCGTTGCATCACGTCATTTTATTGAACCGTAGGCGTTTTAATTTAGGCTAAACATTTACTCACAACGTGCACTGGCGGACAAGTCTACAAGGCCAGATTCCAATGCCCTGTAACACTGAGGTGAAAGCCCTGTACGGATTTATTTAGAGCGCTGCACGATGCTAGAAGTACAGTTCTCATTTGTTTCATAGGGTAGGAAATAAATGATCGGCGCAAGCATGTGTGGCGCTTTCAGTGTGTAAAATTGTAATAATATTCTTCCTACCGATGATTTTCGGAACATAATTATAAGTTCAAAAAAGTAAATTAGAAAAAAAGATCACTTAATCCGAGGGATTTTGCCTTGTATTTCCCCCCCGTTACCTGAGGTGAAAATGTATGAACCAAAAAGAAAAAAAGAGGGACACGTTATATAATACCTTGAGATAGCTTAGAATCCAAGGAGTTCATGAACCGCAAAATATTCCTTGCAAGAGTTAGCAAAAGTTTCTAGAGCTTGTTTTAGCTTGTATTCTTTTTTTTAACTTGTTTTTGTAGTTTTGACTACATTTTGTTATATACTATATTTTATGATCTCTCCACTCTCGATTCCCCCCCCCCCTTTCCGCCATACACTTCCTTGAGGGCCTTTAGAAGTATTTTGAATAAAAATAAATAAATAAACAGAAAGTTGGCAACCGTCGCTGTGGCGTCTTATAGAATGTATTTTAGGCGGCATCCAATTCAGAAGAAAAAAAAAAATTGCCTAGAAGAAATCGGAAAACTGTCAGGAATAGACAACGATAGCACTCCTCGGTCTTCCCGTCGTGAAAAGGGCCAGTCGACGCTACTTGTCCTTGACAAATGGGAAGCGAAGAGCTACGGGGAAATTTGCATCCCACAGCGCCAGCCTCTAATGAAAAAGGGGAAGGGGCCACTTTGTCACAAAAAGGCGGGTGTTGCAGACACCGAAAGGGTTCAGAAATAAATCAAATGAAGATACAAAAATAGAAAGGATACAAATGATGACCGTACGCAGAGATGGTTCACCACACAGAGCTGTGAAGGAACCTGAAGAAAAGGGGTAAGGAAATTGGAAGTCACCAGTCGAAGAGCACCAAGTGAAGCCCTTGATCATTAGACAAGCACTCTCCGATGGAAGAGGAATAGGCTAGTGCGTGAAGCGGTATTCATAATTGCTATCTTTCTCCCTGAATGGCGCCTTTCACAATATAGGTCGTGTTTGTTGTCTGTAAAGGTTTGCGGTTGTTAGTGGTCAAATGCGTGCAGCGCGAGGCGAGCATACCTTGAATAATTAGTCTTATTTCGTCGCGGTATTATGAGTAGTCGATTGGCCCGATCATCCATTTTAAGTAGACGGGCACTTCTGCTTGAGCAGGAGCGCTTCTAACTTGCGGCTATCCTGTTGTACCCACAAGGAATCTTATGTCTACCGTAGGAAGATGGTCAGTAAAAAAAAATTAGCCATTTTGTTTTGTCTAGATATCGGTGGCATACAAACTAGCTTTTAAAAGCGCAGCTATAAGTTATTCTATTCTACTCATTCCTATAATTTGTTGACCTATTTTTTACATACCTTCCACTTCCTAAAGCTATTCTGTTGTTGATATTCAAAAACAAATAAAGCACTAAGTTAATTTATTATAGAAAATACGTCAGTCGATAGTGACTATGACACTAAGACTCAGAAAAACACTGGTATTATATTGCACCTAGCGGAGATGAAAACACAATATGTTAATCAGCAGCTGTTCACTACGCGGGAATGTGCAAGAATGGATGTGTTTCAAGCCTCCTTTCGAAAATTCACAAGTCAGCAGCATATCTAAGCCACAGCATGTATGACTGCTTCCGAGAAATAAGCGTCTTGCCTATCCGATGAAAAGGGTTTTTCCAGTAGTATGTGGGTCATACGTTCTGACGGGTGTTTAAAAGACGAACTGGTCAATAGCCCGCTCCTGTTGTCACAGAAAAAAAAAAAGATTCATGAAGTTTCTCCAATAGATAGAGTGCAAAGGAGCGTGTTGGTAACGGTACATAAACATAAGGAAGATCATACGCAAACTTCGGGTCAATAAATGTTGTTGCTAGTTGGAAGTCTTCGTTGTCCGTCCCCCTTTTTGTGTATCTTCCTCATGTTTATGTCTCTAATAGTATTTTGAATTTCTCGTTGCTATTTGCGGCGTTTCGAAAGTCTGGTCTTTTTATGGCTGAGCTGCACTTTTTGCGCCTTCGATTGCTCTATATTTATGAAGGGTAATCTGTTTAGTAAGAGTTGTCTACTGAAGGTAAACATGAAGAGTAAAACTTGAAGTAAACATGAAGTCACGAGCGCGCTTGAGGCGTCGAATCTCCAGAGACGCTTCGCGCTCTCCCATGGATGCTCTTCGAGCGCTCCCTAGACTCGGCCGTTTGGAACAAAAAAAATATAGCCAACCGTTTAAAATACAAACGTGCGATTGTCGTTAGCGAATTTCGTTGATTATGTATAAGTTATTCCTGAACGTGAGAGGTATATTTAAACTTTCATTTCAGCATCTCTTTCACTTTACTTCTTAATGTCTAAAACTCTGTGAAATTTGAGTTTGGAGTGCCTAAATATATTACCATCAATAAATAAATGACGCAGTAAGTCTAATGTTTAGAAGTTTAATAATACATTTATATTAACCAGTTAAAAAGACTATTCCAAGATATCATTCATTGATTGACCGGAAGGTTAATTAATAAATCGCGCAGTCATGGTTCTTAACCGTCAACCAAGATATGCATCTGAATAACAGATACGCGAGGTGTCCTATACAGTCGCTTTGGGGTGTTTAAAATAGTTCAGACCCCTGGGCGAGGTTTATCGACACTTTCTGCATAAACAGAAATATCGGGAAAAGTAAAGCGCTGGGGAAGCTTGGGAACCATTTGGACACCATCTCCTTCTTAGGATAGTGGATTTTGCTCAAGACCGTTGATACAGAGAAATTTATTTTATTTATTTATTTGAAAATACTGTCAGCCCTCTCTTGAGGGCTATTACAGGGAGAGTATCCATCGTTGTGATGACACATAAAAAACGCAAGCATAAAAAATTGACAATGCAGCAGACACTGCTGTTCGAACAAGCAATGACAACAAGGCGCAACCTTGGCCCTCTAAGCAAATAAACAAATTGAACAAATTAACCCACATAATTATTACAAATTGCACAATTAAAGGGCATCACTTTAAACTCTCAATATGTTAACAGCTTTGCAATGGAATCTTCAAAGGAGGACACGGTTTCCAAATTTACAACATCATTAGGCAATGAATTCCAAGCCTCAATAGTTTTTACAAAGAAAGACTGTTTAAAGGTATCTATTCGGCTTTTATAAGTTTGACATGTTTTTGTATGATTCAACCTACTTGATCGTTTTGAGCTTGATGGGAGAACGTATTTATTCGGGCTTAAATTTAGTTTGTCGTTGATCATTAAATAAAGCAATTTCAAACGTGCGACTTCTCGCCTTATGTGCAGGGGTTCTATATTACTAGCTCTGAGCATTTCCGTTGGGGATGCTGTCTGTCTGTAGTTAGAGTGAATAAAACGCGCAGCTTGTCGCTGAACCTTTTCTAGCCTATCGATATCTTTTTTTGTATAAGGATCCCAGACGACACTACCATATTCCAAGATGGGCCTAACGTATGTTTTGTAAGCAACCGTTTTGATCTCTTTCGTTGTATGTTTTAATTTGTGTCTCAAAAAACAAAGCTTTTTATATGCCGATGTGCAGACGGTGTCAATATGCTTGGTCCAGGTTAGGTCTTTAGAAAACGTGACACCAAGGTACTTAAAGTGTTCTACATTGCTCAATTCTATGTCTCCAATGCAGTATTTAAATGGCAGAATGCTTCGTTTCTTAGTGATATGGCAATACACGGACTTTGTGTAGTTTATTTTCATATCCCATCTGTCGCACCATTCTTTAATGTGTTTAAGATATTTATTTAGTGAAATTTGTCGATCGGTTGAATTAACAGCTGAATAAATAATACAGTCATCGGCGAAGAGCCTTATATGAATGTCTGATGGAGTCTCATGTACTAAGTCATTTATATATATTAAAAACAGCAATGGCCCCAAGACAGAGCCCTGGGGCACGCCCGAGTAAACTGGAAGAAGGTTTGAGGCGTGGCCGTTCATTTCTACATACTGGCTTCTATTAGTTAAATATGACTCTATCCAGCCGGTAATTGTTGCGTGAATTCCGATTCTTTTAAGCTTTAATATTAGTTTCCTGTGAGGCACGCGATCAAAAGCTTTAGAAAAGTCTATACAAATAACATCAACCTGTTGTTTATCATTAAGTGTAGAAGCTATGTCATGGGTTACCTCAACCAGTTGTGTTATTGTTGAAAGTCCAGACCGGAACCCATGCTGATGAGAATAAAGCAACTTGTTAGTTTCAAGGTGATGAAATATGTGTTTTGCTATTATATGCTCCATGACTTTACATGCTACAGCTGTTAAAGAAATCGGCCTGTAGTTGCCTATGGCCAGTCTATCGCCCGTTTTAAAGATCGGGACAACACGTGCACACCGCCAATCAGAGGGAAGCTGCGATGACTGTAAAGAACTTACAAATAAACAATGTAAATAAAACGAAATCCATTCCGCGTACCTCCTGAAAAAAATAGTCGGTATCTTATCTGGACCACATGCTTTCTTTGTGTCGAGTTCTAACAGTTTTGACAGAATTCCTTCTTTTGTTATTGTCAGTTGGGGCATGGGGGTACGGTATCACTTACTCGATCTATCTCTGGCCCTATTTCTATATCACCGACATTCTGTCTTGCCTTTGTTTTAGTTATGTTTTCCAGATTACCGTGTGGTGTCTCGCGTGTGAATACTGACTGAAAAAACAGGTTAAAACTATCTGCAAGAACGCTGGTATCTGTTACTATCTTTCCGTCCAAAGTGATATGTTCAATATTTGCGACAAACAGCTTGTTTGAATGCATTGCTTTAATGCTGCGGTTTATTGAACAGTGACATCATTTTGTAACTACGGTGATAATAAAATGCGCTCAATCCAGAAAGCAACAACTGGTTTATGTCTAGGTGGTTTTTGAATGAGTGCAGTCCACTTATAACGATACGACTTATAACGATATATCGGTTATAACGATCGAATTTTATAGAGCATCAATTTTTGCATTGGTTCTCATGTAAAAATAAACCATATATAGCGATGCATTGGTTCCTGGCATATCGGATACAACGATCAATAAATGAGTCGCGTAGAACGTGTTTACTACGAAAATTCAACAGAAAATGAGACAAAAATTGTGATATTCCGCTAAGAAACGACCGAGATCGGCGGACGCGATCATCGCCGATGGGCCCCGACCAAATACCCCGTGGTAGGCGCTGCGCGCGGCCTGAAAACCTCGGCGCTATCATCATCATCGCAACCGTAACCCCGTAACCTTGACGACTGCCCATCCTGCCCCTCCGCCCTCCTCTTCTCCGCGTCGCTGGCGTGAAAGATGGCTCCGACGAAGCGGAAAGCTACCTCCTTCGAGGTGAAAATGCAAATCCTACGTGATATGCGGCAAGGATTCAAGGTCGGAGGCCTCGTCCGGAAGTACGAGCACTCTCAGTCGACGATATCGACCATCCTGAAATCCGGGGACGTCGTAATGAAGAAGGCTGGAACAAGCGGCTTTGACGACCAGCGGAAAAGGCTTAGAGGAAGCCTTGTACGAGGATGTCGAGGAGGCCCTGTGCCAGTGGTTTCTTACGATCCGAAACGAGAACATGCTAATCAGTGGACCAATCCTTGCTGCAAAAGCAACAAGGTTCGCGTTCCTTCTCGGACGCGAGGCTTCCAACCCGGCGGAGGCTGGATCCAGCGCTTCAAGGAACGTCATGCGGGTCGCGTGCAGAAGCAGAAGGGGACATGATCCTATTGCTGGACGCTGGCGCTCATCGTATCAGCAGAGTTGACGCCGTTCATTCCGGTCCTGCCTCCAAACACGACGGCAGGCCTATCCACAACAACAGTACGCGGCAGTGATCGCGATCTTCCAGATGCACGCAAAGGCGACGCATGATGGAATGGCCATCATGAAGATCGAAGTGCCGTCGCCGGACCATCAGGAGGACTCGCGGGCGGATCTCTGATCTCAAGATCACATTGTTGTAGGCCGTGCGTTTGGTACGGCGCGTGGTATGAAGTGAAATGCAGACCACGATCCGCTGTTTCAGGAAGGCAGGCTTTGCGGGGTGGACGATATAGCACAGTGAAGGCGAAAGTGACGTTCTTGTGGAAGAGACGGAACTCCTGACTACGCACTGTGTGAAGCACATCGAGCATCGGAAGAAAACTGCAGGCGGAGCTTATGTTATCGGAGGTTACTTGGATACTGACCAGTGATGCTGCTTCCTGTGAAGAGACGAGCGAAGAAGCGATGGTCGAGAACTGTTGTCACGACGGGTGAGCTGGTCTGAGCAACGGCGACGACGCATGCCGACAACAGTACAACGACGGTGACGGCGATGGTGGTCCGCCTCCAATCTACCAAAGTGTTTGCTCTCGATGCGGTCGCCGATCGATTTGTCATCAAGGGACTACCGTCGGCGTACGCGCAGCATGGACGCGAGCATGCCGCGTAGTTAGCTCCAGCGCCGCGCGAAAACGCAAGTGGCGGATCGTGCATTCTTTTGGGCGCGCCTAACTTTGTTTCATTGCGTGCTTGCTGATGACCTACAATGCGCTTTGCTTTATTGCGCGCTTCTCCTATGGTGTGATTCAGTGGGCTTTGATGAGTAACCTTCTGCACAGGGAACTATTTTGGGCAGTTTTAGGATCAGTCCAGATATGGCAATATTCGGTTGTAACGATCGATTTCCGCATTTAATAATATCGTTATAAGTGGACTGCACGTAGTTAGAATTCGAAGCCGGTAGTCGAAAAAATAAACATTAGTTTCGCGTTTTCTCGCTGGCGCTGCTCTCCAACTACAAAACACAAATTATCCTGTTTGTCGGCGGAAAACTTACAAATAACGATTTCATTCATCATGGTTATGCCAGGTTGGTTTCAACTCAATGGCCGTGCCCAATTGCGGAAATCATCTCGGTCGTCCGCGCATGTTCACGACGACGCGCAGGAGCGCGACAGCTAGTGCAGAAAGGACGCTCCTCAAGGACGACCAGGTTCCCTGCCGCGGAAATTCACCGGGGACAAAAAGCCTGGGTCCTGCAGCCTGACTTTCACTAATAGTCGTATCAGAGCACATGATGTCAGGCCTCTTTCTTCGCTCCTTGGCTTTCGACGGCTTGCCAAACACGTTTCGCAGTCCCTCGTTGAGGTCACTCCACTCCAATACAGACCCTACTAACTGTTTGCCGACTTTCATGACCCAGTTGCTCGTCGAGCCGCTCAAAGGCGACGGGTACAGTGTTTCTAATGGTCAACCGAAAGGCGCCGGAGTGTCGCGGTGTCGTTCACGGGCAGCGTAGACGTAACCGGAACTGGTGGAATTGCAGCGCTTCCTCGTTACTCAGAAGGTCGGTCACGAGAAAAGTAGGACTCTCCTGGTTAAAGACGTCTCTCTAGCGTTTGTCTATATAGTCCTAAAATGTACATTGTTGGTTTTTATCGACAAATAAAAAAACATCAAAAATATATTCTTGCCTTTGAAGATGTTATGCCTTGAAATGACACCGACCGATTGATCGATTGAATTATTTATTAAAGGTTGCGAGATGGAAATCGGGTCAACACTTTTAATAGACGCCCAGCCTGAGAAAAACCTATTTCCGCTGTTTCGCGTTTCTTGCGGAGGTACCAGACCCGGCGGTCTGACCTGGAGAGGTCACAAAACAGGCGGAAACACTACAGCTGGTAAAAAGGCTTCAGAGAGTGATAGACGCCCAACTTCAGCGGACTGTATAGGATGGCAACGCGAGCTGATTCTATGTTGTAGAAAGCGTCGGAAACATCGACGCCTGTATAAGAATACCAAACTTTCACCACATGTTTTTTTATGTGGTTCTGCTGATAAATTTTAATGCATAGCTCTCTTTCGGCGAACGATTAAATCACCGACCTGCCAGGTCTAAACGGCGGGATGGGTTCGCAGGTGGCTGAGTTAGCGACGCTTGTAAGGCAGTGGAACGATCTCCCGATAGGTGTACGGAGCAGATGACGGACTCTGCCGTCGGCTCGATGCGCTTATCGGAGATGGCGCCATGCGCTGCGCGTCGCTAAATCTGCCGCTTGCCAACCCGTCCGCCGTTGACCTGGCAAGTTTGTTGCTCCCATTTTTCACAAAGGATGCTAATACCCTGAAATTTCATCAGCTAAAATGCACCACCTTACCCACAGTGGGCGGTTTCTTATGTGCAGGTGTCGATTTTTCTCTCTCGTTTTACAGAGATCCACGAAACCACTCATATATACATCCGGAATGGGTACGAGCTACCGCCAGGGGCCAGTAAGGCATATGTCGTTCCAAGCAAACACGGAAACATCAAAAGGAGAAAACTACCTTCTGCATATCCGAGTATGTTAGCTGTTACTCTAGACGTTCCCAGTGCCAAACACCACAAAAGGCTGCTCGTTTATGTCGCTTTATCGGATCTGTCTTACCCCGTCCAGCACTCGCTGATGAATGAATCCCTCCCGGAAACGCGAGGAAACCACGATAAGGCCCGTTTCTGAAAGGCGACCAGCATAAAGAAAATGCGGTCGATGCTCCGGCAGCACCGGCATGTTCTTTTCGCCGCGGGGTATAAACATCGTCCAAAAAGCTGGCCCGTAACCTTGTTTTCACCAGCGTATACACCAACTCATGTTTACAAACAAACCGGGCGCCCGGAGCGCCTCTAGCGGACGCCACCGGCGCCGCGCATGCGCGATGAGGGTGTGGGCAAGAAGCTTCGCCGTCGCCCATAACCACACCATTGAAATGCGATGTTGTCGGCGTCAGTGGTCGAGTCCCCTGCCCTTTTCCCGCGTTCGAATTGTTGGTTCTACGTCTTCCTGGCGATGTCTGACTATCTTGAGCGGCGTCAGCGAAATTACTGAGGCTCGTTACACCGCAAAACTTCGCTTGAATAACGTGACATGCGGCGATTCATTCCGCGTGGACGCCGCCGAATGTGCGCCGTAAAGCCTGATTCGCATGATGAGATTTCGCTCGGAATTTTCAGTCGCCACGCCAGCCCGGGCTGCAAAAGCGTGAACCGAAGCTGAGATGCTCGACGTCGATACTGAAAATCGCAAGCAGAATCGGACCAACTGAATTAGGCATAATCAAGTCGGTGATGGTCACTGGTAACAATGGTCAACATCTCCTTGTATCTACTGTTTACATCGAGCCTGCTTACCAACCTTCGAATTTAAATCTTCTGGAGGCCTGCACTCACTTCTTATCGCAAGTACCGGGCCAACATTTGGTCTACGGGCTTGCTGTCGTCTAAGAGAGCAGACGACAAGCAGAATCGTTTGAAAGAGCAGACGACAGTCTCGAACAATCAGGCGGCCGCTTGAACTTCTGGAGACGCATGAACGTAGTCCGCAGGTGGTCCGCAACAACTTGACGGTTTTCTGGCGTTCATGTTGGAACAAAACAAATAAATCTGATGACCACAAGTATCCAGTGAATTCAACCCAAAGTGCTTCCCGCCCAAGCAATCGTTGTCCGACGGCGCCTGCTTTTCCCTTTTCATGGCACATATCCAGATTCTCGGACGAACCGAGCGCGTGAAAACTGACCTTCAAACCTTTCTGACACTTTTGGTACGGCCCCAGTCGCGGCGTTTTGACGAGAAGGCGGGTTTTGTCTGGTTCCTTTCAAAACAACGCAGGAATACACGTCTGGAATGAGGACTTCGCCCACAGCCCCAGACCGTAAGTGCGACCGACGCGCCACCACCGCGCCGTGACGTCACAGAGATGAGTTCGTGTATAGTAACTTGAAACCACGAGATCGCAACGTCTTAGAAGAGCGATGCGTTCCAGGTTTACTCCAGTTTATTTTATGAGCGACCGCATTGAAGAACCTAACATTCTGAGAGTCGTTGATTATTTGTGCCGTATTTGTATGTTATTCTATATTGGATGGCTTCTTTTTTTCACCTTATACATCTTTCTTTGTGCCAATGCGCAAATATAACCGTTGAGCACTTTTTTATGACTGGTATTTAAGAATTAATTGTTTGTTCTACATGGTTTGTCATCCAGACTCGTCAGTCGTTAATCCGTCCTGTCCTGTATGAATGCCGTATTAACACAATTAAATAAGTTTACACTGGCTGAGACACAACAACAAAAACATATAACAACAACACAGACGTTTCGCCACCTACCCGGGTGGCATCATCAGTATGAACTAGCCCGGTGGTGGAGGAGCCAAAACCAGTCGACTCTAATCTAACAAGTTTCCGTAAACGTCCGGTAGGGGGCCCCGGTTTGGGTTGTACGCCTTGGGGAGGATATGTTTAATTGTCAGGTTAGCGCACGCACCTAATTTTGGTACCACGCAAAGCGCAAACGCCCGTAGGCTGCATACTTAACATTACCACTGCGTGAAGAACGTTAACCACTCCAACTCCGCCGCCGTGCTCTTTTGGCCAGTATTCAAAAAAGCCGAACGGGGAGTAGCAAATCACTCTATTTCAAATTGAGCCAACGTTCCATGCTAAACTATACCAAAGCTTTTACCTTCAACCTGTTACAAGATGCGATGGAGCGGGCGAAATCTGCTTCAAGCGCGACGGGGAGTAGCATGTCGCTATAGACCCTTTCAAAATACGGTACACTGCTGGCAGCTGTGAAATCCCTGCACAATGGCGGACTAAAAGCTCGACGTCACGGCACACTGGAAAAAACACACCCACTAAAAAAGGTGATGATCGCAGTGACGTTGCACTTTCGATGCTGTTTCATTGGCTCGTCGGCTCGTAGGGTTGGCCGCGCTCCGACGTTCGCTATCTTATGGAATGACTTGCGCGTTCCTCGATGCAGTCGCTCCGCCATTGTGCAGTGGTTCCGACCCTCTAATAATCGGCACGTGACTTTTGAAAGGGGTCTATTGCGGAATAAGTACGAGCGCAAGTTGGATTTCTGTCTCTGCTTCGTTTCAGCTTCGGTCCGAGCGCGGCCGATGTTATGAGCCGAAGGGCCAATCAAACAGCGAAAGAGGCACAACGTCATGGCGTGCTCTCTGCAGTTGATAGGACCAGCCGGTGTTCGCCGTCTCGCTGTGCGTGCTCCTCCGCCGGCTGGTCCTATCAAGCGCAGAGAGCACGCCATGACGCGGCGCTTTTTGCGCTCTTTGATTGGCCCTTCGGCTCATAACCTCGGCCGCGCTCGGACCTAAGGGGAAACTAAGTATAGGCTCAAGATTGCGTTCTGTAAATACTGGTAAACGGCAAATAAAAATTTAGTCAAGAATCGCGCTGGTCTCTTGGCAATCCACTGGAAGGGGGGATCGGTGGCCGAGTGGGCTAAAGCGCACACCCAGCTCGACGCGCGTGGAGCGAAAGCTCTGCGCTGCAGAACCCAGGGACCCTGTTTGAGCCCCGAGCCCCACCCCTGCCCGTTTCGATCTGGATGAGCATCCTTCCGGCGTGCGGTCGTGTATCACTACTGCGTGGTGCACGTTAAAGACCCCAGGCTGCGTTGTACCGCACTGGCTAAATGCTCATCTACATCATCTACAGCGAGTGACTCGTCGCAACTTTAAAATGGCTGACACGCTGTATAAATTTCCCCACAACCCCAAAAAATCCACCGGAAGTGGCAATATTTGTGATGTAAAAATATAAATGACGGTTCTCCGAAAAAAAAAATTGCTGAATTACTTTAGACAATTGCAAAGCGGTCATCTGAAGGTAATTTACCGTTTATTTGAAAAGAGTTTTCAGACGACTGCGTCAAGGAGACCCAATAAAAGCGCTTGTGTTTTTTCACACCCAGTACTTGAAAGTTCTGATATCAGTACTGCTAAAAGCAGTAGAGCACATGAGAGAAAACAGTGTGGGAGTAAAAGAAATAGTGTAAAGTGTTTTGTTTGTTTTTTTTTACTGAAAGCACAAGTCCCTAAACGTGTCACTGCAACCGTTTTATGATTCATTCCTCACCGTGACGTTTCTGCTTTCAACGGTGGTGATAGATTAGTGTGTGCTGAGGGTTGCATATTTGGTAGCGTCTCAGCGTTTAAATTACGGGTGTAAGGTCACGGCAAATGGCTGTGTTAATGTGTTATATTTTAACACGAAATATGTTTATGGGCTGGATATTATGCGAAAAATGGAACGCTCGAGCGTGACGAAACATTGTTACACGCAAGCCAGGTTAACATAAGCGATGCATTGCCCAAAGCGGGCAATGCAGAAGCATCTGATGAATATAGAGGACATACTTGTCATAATAACTCATACATAAACATATCTAGGCAAAATCCATCGCAATAAGCGAGATTCACTAAGGGGTCAACGGGAATCGATCCCCGGACCATGCATTCCGCAGCCTGCCATCTTTCCTCGGAGCCACAATAATGAAGGGAAAGAGAGCGCCAGGCAGCTGGACCTCTTTATCTCAGTAGTTACCTGACAGACGGATGGAGGGCGCTGACGCACTCGCCGCCAGAAAGTGGCTTCAACTTGGTTATATCTCGGTTTCGACACGCCCACGTTTGCGACGGTGTGTTATGTAGTTTTCGCTCAACTTTGTGATGTAAATGTATATTTTGTCTTGTGGCCAGTTAAAAAGTGCAAGCCGTTTACAACTCCCTGTAACGCCGAATTAAAGCGCAGCTCTTGAGGAGGAGGAGGGAAGGGTAGTGGGGGGGTCACGTGACCTCGGCGGTGACTGGGGGGGTCACGTGACCTCGGGGTGGGTCGCGTGACCTGGGGGGGGGTCACGGCCTCGCGGTGACGCCGACTCCGACGGCGACACCGACGCCGACGGCGACGACGCTCAAGCCGGTAACTGGCCGCCTAAGAGCTGCGCTCTAAAAACTACAAAGGGATTTCGAGTCTAAAGTTGGGACATTTTTAGAAACAGCTTCATATCATCATGTTCGGCGTTCGGCCAGGTTCGACAGGAAAGACGACTGAACTGATGCAGGAGGAAGAATACCATTGTCTGCAGCCGTACCCGCTGACGATAGTTTCCTTAGAAATGAACTAATAAAGACACTAATGCATGGCTGCATGGGAAAATACTAAGTCAGCAACCTGAGTAACAACGTACTGAATCACGGAGAAAAGACGAACTCGCAAGTTTAGTGCTCACCGTTTAATTTTTGAGGGCACGAACTCCCTCTGAACATCGCCGACTGAAACCCTCATCTGTAACGACGCATAGAATCTAGAAAGAAAAGCAATAATGTCTCCACTTCTTTTAAATAAAATTAAGAATTCAAGAGACTTGCGATTGTACATCCTAGGCCGAGTAGGAAGTGTTTTCAACTATCGGTTCTGCTGAAGTATTCATTAACAAAATTTCCGAAGGCTGACCTTAGGAAGGAAACTATTTGTTATTCGGCTATTTTCTTACAGCCTGTTCAGGACATGAGATAAGTGACAGACACGTCAAGTGAAGTGTGACATCTGTTTTTCGTAAAATTATGCGAAATAAAATTAAAAGGTTCAAAAGCAATGACCTCCGACAAGTTTAGCTGAAGTCGAATGCCAGGCACCACTTCATGTATCTCTGTATACAGATTTTTATTCCTTTGAACAGATGCATTTTTTACTTTCATAGGCGTCGCCAGCCGCTGAAACTAAATCCGACATCAACAACGCTGCACTCGGGTGATTTCTATGCAGACAGTTTCTTTTCAGCGTCACATATTGCGTACCTCAGGCGCTCACAAGCTGTCTGGGACACAATTTTACCCGGGAGCCCTATCTTTGTGTTCAAATAAAATTAAACGATATATACTCAGAAAATTATTGAAGCACTTCGGTGACTCATACTTGAGACCGAGCACAATGAAAAGTTTCTTTAAATTCTCAAATAACCCGATCAAGCTAATGTTGTACAATAAATACGATTTCGTCGTACAATGAAAAGCAACGAATTTCCATTTGTTATGAAAGCAGAGCACGGTGCTTTCGAGAAACACACATAGTGGCACCTTACGTTGACTTAATATGCCGCGTATTAAAATCCTACATGCGCGATCAGAAATTGACCTTGCGCTTCTTATTGCTCTTATCCCTAAGAAAACCTGCGCTGTCATAAGTAATTGGCCTCTCCACCCTCATGCAGTCGCATGTGGAATTCCCTTGGTGGCATTTAAGCGATTCAAAAGTGCTCCATGCTCCCGTATTTAGGGGAGCACACACTTTCACACCCAAGTAGATGCCAAAAAAAGCGCTCTAAACCGCTCCAAACCATCAAGGAAATTCCCCATTAGAGTGATCTACATACTCAATGTGCGCCAGTGCTAAGACTTCTTTCTTTGCCTCCTTTGTGTCTCGGTAGGAGGTGCTCGCCCTCGTCTTTGGGGGCTACACCAACAAGAAGCCCTGCCTCGGACAGCGCGAGTGATAGCATGCACGTCGTTCCTTCAAAGCATGTTGGAGAGCGTTCTTTTTTGTTTTTTTTCGCGGATTTGTTCTTAGGTAAATAAAAAGACGTTTGCAAAGCGCATCCTGTAGTAAACACCTTATAGTGTCTCCCTGAATACGCTCTGCAACTTTCAAATTCCCACCTCGCATCTTAAACGAATAATTAAAAAGCTTGCAAATTATTCTTTAATAATTAAATAACTAGTCGCCCTAAAATTGTGTGAACTTTCCTAAGACGCTTGCTGACCACATACAATTGATTTCACTCCTCAGAACACTCCGGTCTTTTTTGTTTTGTTTTCAAGTTTAGTGAAAGTTTTTGGGACACTCTGTATTACTTATTGATATGTCCAGGTAAGGAAAATGAAAGGGCGTCACCTATTCAACTCTTAAAAATAGGTAACAGGAATGACATGTTTCCAAGAAAATTGCAATGTCTACAGTCTACAATTTAAATTGCCTTGAAAACACTTCGTTGCCCAATTTTTTCTTCTCTTTTTTTTACACGCATTTATGTACGATCGAAGATTGGCGCCAAAACAACAAGGACAAAAAGAGACGTAAACACTGGCCACTCGCAACTATACTTCGTCTCACCCTACGATGGACTAAAGGAAAAAGCTACGGACCACCAGATCCAATCAGGAGCCACTTAGAAATTGCGCGGTATTTGGCTTCAATGCACGTGTCGATGCCCACGTCTAATGTGGATGGGCGGACAGTGGTTCAAATTGAATAGCACTGAGTGACTAACCAATTTTACATCGCAAAGCCACAACATACAAGCTCTTTGCAGTGTCGAAGCTACAGATATGATGCAGCTCTTTTTGATTCGAAGCTTTATTCGCCCATCCCTAATCAATGTTAAGCATGTAATAGTTTAAAGAGTAACGTGATTGGACCTGGCGGCCTGTGGCTTTGACCTATAGTCCAACGTAGGATGAGACAAAGTATAACATTTATTGAAAAAACGAATCCCTTATATAGCCGTGAAAAAACCCTTCGTCACGACTAGGCACGGTGTAGACCCACTTCTAGAAAATCAAATTTCTTTGTCGATAAGGTAATTGACGTGTCACTTGTGCACATCTTGCCCTTTGCTTTGATTTGAAAGGCCTCGTGGAGCTCCCTGGATATCTTATCTGGGTATCTGGCCAGAAATGTTGTGTCTTTAAATGACGGGGAGCAATGGCAGCGGTTGCAGTGTGTTGCAAGATGTCCAGATGGGGTTGCTCGTGTGGCCGCGTCATGTTCACGTGCGCGATCGTTGAAGCATCGGCCAGTCTGACCGATGTATACTGACCCGCATGACATTGGAATTTGGTAAACAACTCCCGTTGTGCACTCTGTGTATTTCTTGCGGTGTTTAGTTTTGCATTTGTCTGCAGCATCAGCGGAAAAATTGATTTTGCGGCACAGTCTTGACAGCTTATTAGGTGCCGAGAAAACGACTGGTACATCGTAACGGTCAGCTACCTTTTTAAGGTTGTGGGTAATGGAGTGCATGTACGGAATGACAACTGGTCTAACTGTGCTTTTTTCCCGAGGTTGCCTTTGTATGCCTTTTATCTTCTTGATTAGGCTTTCCGCCACCTCCACCAGAACACTTGGAGGGAAACCAGCCCTCTGCAGGCGCGCTGCCTGTTTCTTGAAGCTTTCTTGCGCAGTGTGCTCACATAATATTTTAATGGACTACCTCAAGACACATTGAAGCAATCCCTCGTTTGACAACCTTAGAATGGGCTGAGCCGTATGTGAGAATGCCCTTCTTGGAGCGCGGCTCGTACGTCCAGCATATGTGATCCCCCCTGAGGCTCAGTCTAAGATCTAAAAACTGCAACTCGCCATTTTTTGCCTCTTCATGCGTGAACTTCAGGCCTTCACCACAAGACTTAAACATATCTAGTATTAATTGGATTTCACCGCTAGCCTCTGTAGTCGTCTTGCTAAGAACTAGAAAGTCATCCACATATCTGAAGACTTTAAAACTTCCCTGTTCTCGTAGTTTGTCATAGACGTTTCTCCCGCACCTACTTAGACAAGTATTGCACAGCATGGCTGCCACGCGCGAGCCAATGCGAATTCCCCTCTTTTGCACGAACAGTTCCCCTTCAAAGACACAAAAGTATTCTTTAAGTAAAAGGTTAAAAGCTCCAGGAAGTGATCCACGGTAATACCACACGAGCTCTGGAACGGTGGCACGCATGAAGAGGCAAAAAATGGCCAGTTGCAGTTTTTAGATTTTAGACTGAGCCTCAGGGGGATCACATATGCTGGACGTACGAGCCGCGCTCCAAGAAGGGCATTCTCCCATACAGCTCAGCCCATTCTAAGGTTGTAAACGAGGGATTGCTTCAATGTGTCTTAAGGCGTCCATTAAAATATAATGTGAGCACACTGCGCAAGAAAGCTTCAAGAAACAGGCAGCGCGCCTGCATATGGCTAGTTTCCCTCCAAGTGTTCTGGTGGAGGTGGCGGAAAGCCTAATCAAGAAGATAAAGGGCATACAAAGGCAACCTCGGGAAAAAAACACAGTTAGACCAGTTGTCATTCCGTACATGCACTCCATTACCCACAACCTTAAAAAGGTAGCTGACCGTTACGATGTACCAGTAGTTTTCTCGGCACCTAATAAGCTGTCACAGACTGTGCCGCAAAATCAATTTTTCCGCTGATGCTGCAGACAAATGCAAAACTAAACACCGCAAGAAATACACAGAGTGCACAACGGGAGTTGTTTACCAAATTCCAATGTCATGCGGGTCAGTATACATCGGTCAGACTGGCCGATGCTTCAACGATCGCGCACGTGAACATAACGCGGCCACACGAGCAACCCCATCTGGACGTCTGGCAACACACTGCAACCGCTGCCCTTGCTCTCCGTCATTTAAAGACACAACATTTCTGGCCAGATACCCAGATAAGATATCCAGGGAGCTCCACGAGGCCTTTGAAATCAAAGCAAAGGGCAAGATGTGCACAAGTGACACGTCAATTACCTTATCGACAAAGGAATTTGATTTTCTAGAAATGGGTCTACACCGTGCCTAGTCGTGACGAAGGGTTTTTTCACGGCTATATAAGGGATTCGTTTTTTTCAATAAATGTTAGTTGCGAGTGCGCCAGTGTTTACGTCTCTTCTTGTCCTTGTTTTTTCGGCGCCTATCTTCGATCATGAACCAACTGGCCCAAATTGCCATCTTGATGCATTTATGTACGAATTTTTTTTTTGGGGGGGGGGGGGGTTGGCGTTATTGTTTGGCATGTGCTCTGTCTCTGGGAAGGTATTGTGCGGATGAGAGTGGACTGCATGTTACTAAAATATTTCTCAATTCTGAACTTTGCATTTTCCAGGTTTCGCGGTTATTTCCGACACCTCCTTTGCTGTTGCTCCCTGTCAACCGACCTGAACGCCAAGAGCGGCTGCGGAACGACGAAGACCCGGCGCTACGGGTCCTCCCCGTTGACAGCACGGGCCAGTGTTGCTGCAAGGAATGCCAACGCGACGGACAACGTCAACTTCGTGCAACACGCAACTGCGGAAGCTTCGAAAATAAACGGCGACACCAAACAGCTATAAACACTGTCTTGTGGTTTTCTTAAATTTGTCACATATGATGTTATGTAAAAAAGCAAAATCCGTGAAGCTGGCGAGTTGAGAAGATACAGATGTGAGTTGGACCATGATAGCTCGCGTGAAGTTCGGCCTGACTCTAATTTTTTGAGATCGCGCTTTCTAAGTGTTCTTGCGGATGGCCTTATGTCGCTTATATTCATGTCATATAAAGTCTCATACAAATATAACATCGGTGCAATTATACGAAGACTTGTACCGTACTCATCACAAGTTATCAAATTACTTTTAATCGGTTACTTTTTGCAGGTCTTTTTGTAATCAGTTTATCTATATTATTAAACATTAATCAGAAGAGTAATGCGAAAATGTTCGAAAAGCCGAGATTCAAGATTAGAAAGCAAATACCTCCGACTTATACAGGGTGTTTACACGAAAGATGGACAAATTCGATATTGCGAAAACTACGCGTCGCAACAAAAAAAAAAATGCTTGTGTCGTTTTGGTCCTGAGCCAGGGGCCTATTTAGGAAAATTTTTAAAGTCCGGGATAATTAGATTGTTAATTATTTTTGCGTAATTAACTTTTTTAATATTGTATTTACGGGCACGGTTTCAATTGGAAAATTGCTCAACATCATCGAAAAACACTATATCAACAAATTGCAGGACGATAGAAGGCACGCGCAGCATTTTACGGCTTTCTGAAAAACCGCACAAATTCGACGGGTTTTTAAGTTTCGGTTTGCAATCGGAGCGCATCTCGGTCCCGACGGCACCGCGCCCCGTGGAAAAATAGTGCAACCAACCTCTGCTGCGCTGTCCTCGCGAAACGCAGCAGAGGCTGGTTGCACTATTTCTCCACGGGGTGCGGTGCAGTCGGGGCCGAGATGCGCTCCGATAGCAAACCGAAACTTAAAACACGTCGAATTTGTGCGGTTTTTCAGAAAGCCGTAAAACGCTGCGCGTGCCTTCTATCGTTCTGCAATTTGTTGATTTAGTGTTTTTCGATGATGGTAAGCGATTTTCTAGTTGAAACCAGTGCCCTTAAACACAATATTAAAAACGTTAATTAGGCAAAAATATTTAACAATCTAGTTAATCCAGGCTTTAATAATTTTACTATATAGGCCCCTGGTTCAGGACCAAAACGACACAAGTCTTTTTTTTTTGCGACGCGTAGTTTTCGTAATATAGAATTTGTCCAGTTTTCGTGAAACACCCAGTATAACAATGTCAACAATTTATGAGTAGACGTCTTTTTCTCCATCGCGGGAGACATCATCCGTGCAGCCTAGGAACAACCGGACTAGCTACCAGCAACGAAACGCTTGCTTTGTCCTTATGAACAAACCAAGCGTTTGGGTGCTGGTAGCTAGTCCAGTTGTTCTTAGACTGCACTGATGATGTCTCCCGCATGGGAGACGGGACGTCTACTCATAAATTGTTGACATCGCTATATAAGTCGGAGGTATTTGCTTTGTAAAACAAGAGTAATCTTATGACTTTTGGAAGCACTAGAATTACTTGTAACCACAGCTATTTTTCCTCCCCTTTTTAATGCCGTCCCCTGTTTGTACTACTTTATTACTATAAATCATCGAACAAAGGACGGTTTGCCAGAATTGGTGAAGTAATAAGAAAAGTAGTTTAAATTCGGTGATTCCAATCCAATCTTACACAGTACAAAGACCCGTTTTCAAGCCCGTTGATAACTTTGTCTTTTCGAAAATCTGAAGTAATCAGAAAAGTCACGGTTACTTTCTCAAGTAACGACCAGTTACTTTTATTGTCAAGTAATCAAATAATAAAATTGAATCCTCTTTAACCGAGAGTAACTGTAATATAATCGGTTACTCTTTTCGAATAACGACTACAAGGCTGAGTATAGCCAACAACAAAATTATCACCACTTTATATGGATTTTGCAGGTGAGCTTGTAATAGACATGCCCTAGACGCTATTTGACAAGAGCCTTCTGGTCCTTTGACCAATGACCTTGATTGGTATATATTATTCAAGATGAGTGACACAACTTGGTCAACATTTTTGAGAAGTATGTGCTGGTATCGATATATTCTACCGGCCAATAGTAAGCAAGGCTTGTGTAATGATGGTTGAACCCGGGTTCCGAGGGGAACGACATTCGCGGTTACCCGTCCGTTTTGATTTTGTTTTGTTTCTCAGGCGAAGGCCCTTTCCACGTAGACCCTGCCTGGCCGCGGGTTTGTGGTGCATGTTTTTCTTTTAGCGGCAGTGGTCGTTACGTGTGTGTGTGCTTCCTGCGGGGCCTATCCGATTTCGGCAGAGGAGCCGTGGTGGCGGGAACTGACACTGGAGCAGCTAGTCTCTAGACTATAAACACCAAACAAAAAAGAAAAAAGATACCAAACGTTGCCTTTTTCTCCCTTATACTGAGGCGTCCCCAACTGGATACGAAAAGAAGGGAGGAACCCTATTGAAAAATCCGGCAAATACTTCCAGTGACATTCGGTGGAAACGAATACGCCTCGCAAGTGGGCTCATTTTCGTCTTCTGCGCATGAGAAAGGAAGTAGCGGTGACGTCAGAACGCCGAGCCCTGATTGGCTGATCGCGGTCCCCTATCTGAGCGTCGTCTGCTCCTTTGCAACAACGTCTGCTCGCAACGTCGTCTGCGTCTGTCTTACCTTTCCTGCGACTTTCGGAAGTGCAGGTCTTTACGAGCGAGCTCGACTTCGCCTTTCAGAGAAGGCAGACGAAATAACTCGAGCGGTTCGTTGTTTTTGTCGAACAACTAGCAGACGCGCATCAAGGAGGGAAGTCAAAGTACTCACTGGCGAGGTGTCCCGAGGACGCCGAGGTTTGTTTGCTAAGAACCGAGAGTGAGCGTGTTAGTGTCCGCAAGTTCCCTCCCAAATACTTTTTCCCCCCTTTCGTGTGCGGCAAGACTCCTCATTCTTTAACGGCGTCGGCGGGTTGGCGCAGTTAACGTCGTCTGCTTTACGTCTGCTAGTCAAAGCGATGGCTCCTTTACCTTTCCTGCGTCTGTCGGATATTCACCGCTTTTTCACCGGCGAGAGTCACCGTTGCCTCGGAAAACAAGGAGATGACAAGAGGAAGAGATTGACCTCTTAATCTAAAATTGAGGTCAGTGATCACAGTATAATACGGGAAGGGTTCACAAGGGTCGCGCGGGCACATTCCATTCAGCACGCCAGCCGGTCGTGGGCAGACGGTCACCGAGTCGGAGTGGCTGCTAGGCCTATCTGCCGAGTTCGCTTGGTCGGTGTCGGTGGAATCGTGGCCGTTGGAGCTTTTCCCGGGTGTTTGTGGATCCAGCGTTCTTGTTCGTCGTGGTCTGGTTCAAGTACTTTTTACTTTTTTCTTGCTGCTTGAAGTCGGGACGCGAGAGAAGCGCACGTAGAAAAATAAACGTCCGTTGGTCGTCGCGACCGCGACGCTGTCGGCCATGCTGATTTGATCGTAACAAGTGCGTAGCTTCGGAGCTGTCGTAGGATTTTGTCGTAACCTGCGCAAAACTTGCGAAAATTTCGGTTCGTGAATACGAATTTGTTTTTAAGTTTTGTCTTACGCATATTTTGGCGTAAGATAGTTTCGTGAATCTGGCCTCTCCACTTGCAAAAGTCGCAGGAAAGGTAAGACAGACGCAGACGACGTTGCGAGCAGACGACGTTGCAAAGGGCAGACGACGCTCAGATAGGGGACCGCGATCAGCCAATCAGGGCTCGGCGTTCTGACGTCACCGCTACCCCCTGCGCGAGAAGCAGACGAACTTGCCCTCCGCATTGAATTTCCACTCATTTTCACCAAAAACCAGGGTGAGTTTACCAGTTTTTGGTGGAAATATTACCGGCCGCCACTTTCAGTTACCAGATTCCGGTGGACGTTTTACCGGAACCACTTTCGGTTAAAATCCGGCAAAAGCTTCCCATGACATTCAGTGGAAACGGGTTAATTTCCACTCATTTTCACTCAGAAACCAGCGTCGTTTACCAGTCTGTGGTGGAAATATTACCGGAAGAAACTTTCGCTAAAGTTTTGACACAACCATTTCCGATTAACCGTCGCTGGAATCCTACCGGAAGCCACTCTCGTTTGCCAGACACCGAACTTCGCTGGTAGCCGACGAAAGGGGAACGGCTAAAGGCAAGGAAGCCAAGACGAGCAGGGGGACTAGCTGAGTTTGTAATGGTGGCCGCCAATGCAGTGGCATTCTCGTGAGTGCGTGTTTTAGCTCGAGACGACGTTGCAATCCTGCAAGAAGTGCGTGCAGCGAACTGTTTTGACGATCCAAAAGGTGAGCAGCGATCACCGGCAATTGGCTGTTTGCGACGGGCGAAAGTCGGGGCAGAGCAGGTACTGAGACCACTCGGGCAGCATTCTCGTGAGTGCGAGTTTTAGCTCGGGACGACGTTGCAACCCTCAAGAATTGCGTGCATCGAACTGTTTTGACGATCCAAAGGTGGGCACCTTCACCCGTTTCATCTGAAACCAGTTTACCAGTCTGTGCGAGATTATTTGCCGGCAAACAGATTTCGCTGGAATTTTATCGGCATCGGGTTTCCAGATTTTGCTGTAATGTCACCGGCAGCCACCTTCGTTTCCCAGACGACCCGGTTTTAATCTTACCCGAAACGGGTGACTCGCTTCCCTGTTTACCGATCTTCACTCAAAGCCGACGCGAGGGGAGGAAAGCCGAGACGAGCCGGGGACTGAGCGTCGCCGGTGCTCTCGCACAAAGGACGAGTCCCCACGCACCCTCTCTCCTCGCAGTGGGTCGTGGGAAAATGCGAGAAGGTCGTTTTGCTGACTTTTTTTGAAAACCGGCTTCTTTGTCCTGTCAACGAGCAGCGCAGCCGGCTAGGAACGAGCGCTCAGTCTCGGATTCTCGTTCCATGTGGCGACCTGTATCTTCCAGAGCAGCTGGGTGTGCAGATGAAAAGAAATATATTTCAGTGACCTGTTTCTTACGCCTCTTTGTCCGTCCGGCTTCAGAAGCATCCAGCGGCGAAAAAGACTGTGCCCAAGATTTCTCAACGTGCGGCGGATGTTCGTTTCGCGCGTTCGTAGTTTCGCTCAGCGTGCTACTGACGCCTGGTGCACCCGCGGCGGCGTATCAGGACGACTATCATGGTGTGCCCGGGATTTCTCAACGGCGGCGGATGTTCGTTTCGCAGTTCGTGGTTTTCGCTAAGCGTGCTACTGACGCCTGGTGCACCCGCGGCGACGGCATCAGGGACGACATCGCAGTGTGTGCCCGGGATTTCTCAACGGCGGCGGATGTTCGTTTCGCGCGTTCGTGGTTTTCGCAAGCGTGCTACTGACGCCTGGTGCACCCGCGGCGGCGACATCCGGGATGACATCGTGATCTGTGCCCGTGATTTCTCAACGGCGGCGGATGTTGGTTTCGCGCGTTCGTGGTTTTGCGCTAATATGCGTCCGTGTGCGTGTGTGCGTTCGTGTGCGTGTTCGTGTGCGTCCGTGTGGTGCACCGGCGCGGTTTTATTCACCCTACGTCTGGCGAATTTACCCAGCGGCATTCTGAGTACCCTGAAAGATATCTTTTGCGACAAAGAACTCGGTTGTTCCTATTTGGTCTGATTGCTTTTGTCTACAGCTGTTACCGAATTGTTTCACTGGTATCGACCCGGTTAAATAGATACATAGAACCTTCAGGTCTATGTGGACTAACCACTCTAATTGTTACCGAATCGTCCAGCATCTGGTAAACATTCACCAGCCACGGTTCACAGGCTTCCTCCTAAGTGCCTTTCGTTGACTTCCGAAA
The DNA here is from genome assembly GCA_037355805.1 of Ixodes ricinus. NCBI lineage: Eukaryota > Metazoa > Arthropoda > Arachnida > Ixodida > Ixodidae > Ixodes > Ixodes ricinus. The sequence goes on along the minus strand of JAZHYW010028389.1, from coordinate 67,202 downwards.
AAGAAAGAAAAAACACAATGAATTCCGGCCAATCTTCAACAGTTTGCCAGAGTCCTTGCTGAACGTATCATCCTTTCGTGTGGTAAAACGGAATGTAAGAGAATGGTGCCTCACGCTCGCGCAATAATAACTATATAATTACTTAGTGCGTATTCGTTGTCCACATTCCTACATATTGTTGTTTGTTTGTGTTTTGTTTCTTCTGTGTTCACTGGGTCACGGTATTTTATTGGCTGCCTGGTCTCACATACAGGTATCTTTGCTTTCGTGAGCCAGCACGCACACCATGTATTTTTCCAAAGATAATAAAGATATTATTAGCTGGTGATCTTCTGGTAAATTGTGGCTTTACTGAAAGCGAAAAGAGTCCCATAGTCCAGTAAAATAGATTTTTACTGGAAATAGACTTTCAGTAAAAATCTGGTGAAATTGTGGTGACATTCGGGTAAAAAACCGGTAACATTCCTGTAAAACAGCCGGTGACTTTCCAGTAAAAATTTTGGTGACATTTCGGTAATCTACGGTTTTACTGGAAGTGAAAACAATCCCATAATCAGCAAAATAGACTTTTACTGGAAATGACATTCCGGTAAAAAATATTTTTCAATAGGGAACGAGACGTTTTATTTTTTTTCTCATTCTCCACGCAGACGGGAAAAAAGTTCCGCCCTCCCGCCTCATCTTCTTTCGGTTTCGTTTTTCGAGCACGTCGCACGCGTTGTTTAATAAACGTCGTTGAGATGATTGAGCTTCAACGGCAGCGAAGGACACGAATGTAATTCCATATCCCAGTCCAAACACGCATAATATCTCGGTTGCATTGACGTTTTTAATACTAATTTTGTCAAACCAGCAAACGAAGCCGTTAGAAACAGCTAAGTTCCGGAGCAGTGCCAACAGCGCTACGTACAGCTGGGCTAAGATGGCCGCCTCCGGATTGCGGAACGATGTGTCGACGTTGACAGCGTTATGGAAACCGTGGAAACTGCGTTCAGGAAAGGCAGGTTTTGCTGCCGGGTGTCTGTGTGCCTTCTGTGCTGAGTTCGGATGTGTTTTTCGATGCCGAGTGCATATCGGCAATGAACCTGGTTTTGTATTTCTGCGTGTCGGAAACATAGCTGCTAAATCGCGATTGCAGTGTTCTACGTTGTGAACGTAAGTACACCGGGATTTTCGCCAATGTGACCGTGTGTTCGCGTATCTGTGGTGTACCAGCAAGATAAGATGACGTAAACAATCGGGTACTGATGCCGCTGGTCCGGCCGTGATCAGAAGGGGCGGGGTGTCGCCGATTGATATTCTGCTTTCCATTAAAGAGTTTAAGACGTGAGAGATTCCGGTGCAATGTGACTTTATTCATATTTGTGGCGCCATCTATCGGAAATATCAGTTACCTAATTCAAACAGCTTCAAACATGGCGCTGCGACATCTTTGTTTTTGGACACAACAGGAGGCCACTCAGAATGTGATGCATCTATAGTCGGTGACAGGTCAAGAACGAAGTGGAAGCTCCTCCACCCTGTCCACTTCAGCGGAGCGAACGGTGGAGAAGAAGGTCACCTCCCCTCCAGCGTTCGCACTATTAAAGTGGAAAGAGGGTGGGAGGAGCTTCCACTTCGTTCTTGACCTGTCACCGACTATGATTGCAGTGACGCATCAACTTACTCAAAAGCTTCCTCATCAATCTAATCGCCTCTGATGTAGCGCGCGCATTAGTATTCTCAAATTCGCTGATGTGCAAACATTTCTCACATTATTTCCCCTCTTTTGGACTTTTTTCTTGATACAAAATATTTTCTGATGTCGCCAGGCTAATCTCAGTTCTGCCCCTGCAGCCCTGCCGAACATTAGCGCCTTGTACGGCGAAATCAAGAAACGGCGCGTTTCGATAATCAACTCCAAATATTTCCAAACCCGTCTCTTTAGCTCATTTTTTTTTAAATACTTTTCGCTAATTTGGAAGTAAGAGATTGAACGAACGCCTTATGATTTGATACTGTGTCGATAACAGATCTGGTAAAATGTCAGCGTGCGAGAAATTGATATTTTTTCTAAACCAACGGTCACCGCAATTTTGAACCTCCTTGTCCAGTATTGGGTCGAAACGCAGACGAAGAAGTCGCGATCTTTGAGGCTTGGACCCCCGCATTTTCCACAGCGTGCCGCTAGAGCGTCACCAAACATACATAAGGTCTGGAGATCGACCTGCGAATTGTCCTTTTCGAACTCTGCTCTGAACCGTAGCTCCTATCGTACAGTAGCCATTGTGACTGTCGTCTGCTATGTCACTTTGTCCTCTCCCCAAGAGCGAATACGCTCGGAGGGAAGGACTGAACCTCTTGAAGTACGACGGAAAGTAGGGGTACGTATACTTACAGTTTGGAATTTTAGCATTCAGGTAGGATGTTATGTAAAATCCAAATAACAGCTATCTTTTATTTTGTTGTTTAAATATACAACGGTTCCTGGAGAAACAGCCCTCCAAGAGCGCGCAGGGATGAGCGCTAGATGTTTTCGAGCTCACCACGGCATAGCTCCGTGCACCTAACACCTGCCGCATGTCGCGCCTTTGACTGCATTCATGTTGATCTAAAAGCGATTTATCTACATGTGAACCATCGCTTCGCGGGCAGAGAGATAGCGAAAGCACAAATAGGAACACAAATACTAGGATCGAAAAAATGAAAGCCGTTTACAACTCCCTGTAACGCCGAATTAGGGCGCAGCTCTTGAGAAGGAGGAGGGAAGGGTACTGAGGGGAGGGTCTACCCCTCCTCCTCACCTCGCAATCCTGGCTGCTACTCCGCCACGGGGGTCACGTGACCTTAGGGGGTCACGTGACCACCCTCAGGACCATGTGGCCCCCGTGAGGTCGCGTCACCCCCGTGACGGAGTAGTAGCCAGGATGACGAGGGGTCACGTGACCTCACGGTTATGCCGACGGCGACGGCGACGCCGCTCAAGTCGGAAACGGGCGACTAAGAGCTGCGCTCTAAAACTGGCTTCGACGTGCTGTCCGGGAACAAGACAAGCGGCTTAGAACCGCAGTGGAGCGGCTTGCTTTATTGGCTTTCAAATATTGAAGGAATGAGCGCTTACCTTTTATTAAGAGAATAATCCCCTGAGCCTTTGAAAATACTTTCAGAGCTATGACATTGCTGAAAAAAATCAAAATGCTGGGAATATTATTTATTGCTTAGGTGCTCACCAAGAAAATTAGTACCTTCAAAACGACGACACTAAAACGCGGAAACTCGGAGCTCGGAAGTAATAATCGAGTTAGTTGGGTGCTGTATTGATGTTTGTATGTACCGTGTATGTGTATACTCTCGCCGAATATGTTCAGCTGATGCTCGTGGTATGCGTAATGTATACATGCGTTTATATAAAGTTACCCCAAGCCTAATGGTGCCGTGAGCGAATAAAAATTTATTTGTGGCACGTTCGTAGCAGCGCCACCTAGCCTGGCTACTTGCAATAATCTGCTTGACCCTGCCATCTGGTGGCCAACGATTTAACCTCATTTCACGCTTCGCGATATGTTCTGGTTACCGTGCAACAATGAGCCAAGTAGGCTGCTTTGAATTTGATATTTTGAGAGCGGCTTTAGGTTTCGCGAATGGTTTATCACTCCTCCGTGATGTGCGGTGCTGACGGAGGAATTGTGGCTCGAGGAAGAGCGAAGTTGAGACGAAAAGTGCGCTAAGAAAATGGGTATAGGTTGTCTACGTTTAACATCGCAGAGCTGACGACGGTAATACTGAGTGACTCCTTTCGAAACAGAAGTTTCTTTACCTGCGAGGGAAGCTTGCTTCGGAAATAAATACAGTTCGCGGAAAGCTCGTGTTACGCTTTTATTTGCCGTTCCTCTCGCCCCGTACAATAGGCGTAGCATCCTTGTTAAGCCTTATAGAGCTCGATTTGTTCGATTCGGGGCCGCCATGATGAGATGCAGACGACGGAGGAACTTTGCTCTCCTGCTTTCAAGGACGGAAGGTTCTCCCTTTCCGAGGGAACATGAGTTACAAGAGCGTTCCTCCATTTAGGGAGGACTATATAGACCCTTTTTTCTAAGAGTGTACCGCTCTCGTTGGAGCTGTAAGCCAAAGTCTGTTGCAGCTTGACGAATGTCAATGTCCGCTATTACTCTATTTCCCGCACTTTTGAGGGAACGAACCGGTGCTCGTCATAGAGGCACCAACCGGTGCCCTTTGAGGACCGATCGTACGGTGATGTTGCGTCGCGCGGTATCTCGCGCAAACCACAACCGATCACGCACAGAACAAACAGCCAGCTCCAAACACGTTCTCGCGGACGCGCTGCACAAATTGCTTGGTCGCACCAGCGTGTCTAGTCTAAGCTCGGTAACGTTCTCCTCTACGTGCCGCTTCACATTCAAGCACAGCATGATCATGACGTTGACTGCGTTCCCCATTCTAACAACCAGGCTGAGACCGTGCGCCTACATAACGACAATGTTCTTTTTCACATTTTCGTTTACGCCGTGCAGCAGCCGATGCTTGATCCGGCGTGTGCTTCGGCCGCTCCATTGTTGCGGGAAAAGGCTTATTATCCCCGAGGGCGAACACCAGCTTCGCTGCGGTCGCCACGCTTTGGTTGGGTGAGGTGCACCGTGACATAAGAGAAGGACTCCGCTTCGCGATCTCGCATCTCGCTCGCGTCCCTGCACCCGTTTTGCCCCGACCGTAGTGTGTAGGGTTTGCGATCATACTGACCTAGTGTTCAGTGCCGCAATGCAAATCCCGAAAAGAAACCGGCATCAGCCTTCACCGCCCGAAGACGTCGAGATTAAGAAAAGTATAGACAATGAAACTAAGGATGAGAAAGGCTCTGTCAATGTCGGCCGTTGTGTGCCTCAAGCACTTCGAGGACCGAAACTTCGTTTACCCGGTGTACAAGACGCTAAGCAACCCCGATATCGACGTGCTTCTGCACCTTTCCTAAATTGTTTATCACTTTTACCTGTATAATTAGGCTACAAATAATGAAAGCTAACGGCGGAGGCAATTTCGCTGATGAACCTCCCCGTCCGTTTACGCGTCACAAGGCGACCGTGCGAAGGGTCGGCGAAGCGGCGGCGTAAGTGTTTCAAACACTGAAATTGTGTTCCTTGCATATTCACGAGTTAGGAGTATATTACACCCCGCTCAGTGGGCATTTTAAATGGCATTTCTATAAATGGCTTTTGGGTGGTCGGCAAATTAGCTGGCGACCCTGCCTCTGCGCCTGCCACTCTTCATGCGATGGTTCGCAGATGCTTTAAAGGTTCTGTGTCTGAAGGCCTTTGGAATGCTCTTGGAACAGGGTTGTTTTACATAAATGTATCTTCCGTTGGAATTAATGATATAGTTCGTACACGTATGCATGCATGTTTTATCTTTTAGGACACGTATAGTTACTGAAAATATTTGCGTATGATAACAAGATAAAAAGCCCAATTTCCCCCAGTTTCCTCTATGGAATGTATTGAACTGTCCAAAACATGCACAGCAATATAGTACTCATTTTGAAATATTTATACTTTTTCTTGGCGTTCTTCTTTATTCCAGCCGTGTTTATTCGGAAAATACACCGTTTAGTTTGAATTATCATTTTCAGGTAAATTCGACACTGTTCCAAACGACACAGATCTACAAAAGCTTCCTCAGCCTCCAAGCTAACTGCAGCTGGCCTTACTGACAACAGAGGAAGACAGGAGGAACTGCAGGCATTCGAACGGCTCTCCAGTGGAAGATGCTGCACTAGTTGCAGAAAATGTGGAACCTGTGGAGGGTTCCACATTTTTACCTAAAATACCTAAAGCTAAAATACCAGCTTCTGGTATTTTAGTTTGACAATTTGATTCAATTAAAATTTCACTTTTTATATCCTTTAAAACCTAAATTGTCAAGACTTGACTAATAACGGGCTAGACACCTTCATGTTTTTGGTGCATTACTTTAGGGATATTGTAAACAAGTTCACAGATACTATCAGTTGAGTCCATTGAAATACTATCCGAATCCAGCAAAGGTCAAATGTGATCAATGTAAATAGATATCAATAAATAACTTGCATATGGCAGTGTTCCCTTTATCTTTTTAACTTGTCCCTGTACTTGGGCTGTCTCACTTGTGGTTCTTTCTGCATGGCCCAGAATTTATTTAACATGTTGCTCGAGCAGCATTCGAACTTTTCTGGTAAGGCGTTTTTCTTTAGAAGCAGAGAAAAAAACACGAATTATTATACATAACTGCCAGTTCAATAAGACCATCAGCAGCATTGATTGTGTGAGATGTAAATCTATCGTGCTGCTCCTGCGGGTGTGGACACATTCCTTCCTTTTTATATACCAGTTGTGATTCAAGCACTGTCTGCCCTGACAGTCATGCCTGAAATGTTGGTGGAAGTTTCGCCTGCAGCTACAGGCCATGCCTCAGTGAAACCACTTATTAAATTCACACTTCCTATAGGAAACGCCCTTAAAAAGGAAGTAGAAACGACAGCTAACATCGTCACAGCCTCCGCAAGTCGAGCAGGGCGAGTCGTTAAAAAATGCGGTCTTCGCCGTGACGTCCCCACAATTCACCGTAAGTCGGCACCACGCAAACTTCTCGGGGATAATAGAGCACCGAGGGAACGGGCGACCGAAGTGTAGGAAGAGCTGGTGGCGAGGTGCGCGTTTTCCCCTGCTTGTTTCGGCGCTCTGCTTTATAATTAGGTTTTCTTTTCTTCGAATAGCAGCATTTCTGTTTGAAACGCTTTTGTCTGTCGTTTTTCCCTGTTCGGTTGCCTCAAGTTTTTCCACCCAGTCTCAGGTATTTTAATAAAAGTGGTAAACATAGGAGGTTGCGGATAATTAATAACTCAGAGGTTATGCGTCGCCCACCAAAGTTCTCAAGACCCAGGCCGTCTTGAAAGTAGTTTAGTCCACACATCAGTTCCAGCTGGCAAGAACCTTCCACTGGTGGCCTTTTCAAATAAATATGTCTAAGACACAAATGGCGAGCGTCTGCAACCCAGACTTAGCAGTAATCTCTTTATGACTATGTATTTGTGATTCCTGATTGTTGTGGTTGAAACTATAAAAGATTTACAAACGAAAGCCTCTTCTGGTTCAACTCTTGTAACTTGAATCACAGGACGACTCCAGCAATGAGCACTATTCTCGCACAAGGTCTTCCGTCTTGAATTGAGTAGACAGAGAAGCATCAAGACTCTGCTACGTCACCTATGAATGGCTTCTCCTGCTTGTTCATAAATGAAGATTTCTCTGATCTAGTAATTGACTCATCTTCAAACCGAACAATTCTATCTGAAGAAGGTGCAATCACTGGAAAGAGAATAATCACAGCTAGCCACTTCGTCGAGCATCTTCGTGAACTGGAGCAGCATGATTGCCCACGGAATAAGCAAGAAAGAATAATTTTCAGTATTGAGCGGGCGGTCGGCCTCTGGTCAAAATAGGTATGTCTATGTATGTAATGGCTGCGGTGTAAAGAGAAACGTTTCAACAGGCCTTGTGCCAGAGTCCACAACCATCGCAACTCCGCAAAAAGAACTGGCTATGAATGATGCCGCTGTCTGGGCCTTCATGTCGATTGGTGCTGGGCATTCCAATCTTGAAAAGGCTTGCTCTGTCTTGGAGCTGCCCGCGATTAGCAAGAATGCACTTATACGCCCTAAAGAAGGACTTGGGCAAGTGTGGATGTTTACTGAAAAATGATTCTGTTAATTCCTCCGGTTACTTTCAATCCTAGTCAGTCTTGTGACTCAAAGAGTTTCAGAAAGATTATATTGAATGAGCTGTCGGTAGGCAGGTCATAAAAACTCATAATCTGGGAAAATAAAACGACTGTTGCTTCCGGTCGCCTACGGTAAACAAGCTTACCGTTGCGGTGAATTGTGTGTTGATAATATGAAATTAACTGCATCCACACCGGTGGCTCATTGAGGAAGACGTTGTATTATCACATTTCAAATTAAAATGAGCAGCACTCACTTTCTTTATCAGATTCCGCTGGAAGAATGCACTTCAGCTGACTGTGACTCGTTTTAAAGCAATGGCATTGCTCTCTTTTGATGGTGTAATACACTCGTATGTATCATGTTGCCTAGAACCCCCCTCCAGTCGTATCTGGTGTTCGTAAAAGTACGTTTCGTGTATATGTTTTTTTTTTCAGCACTGGAAAGCTACCTTGATGAAATCCATCATTGAAGCCGGGAAGAAATAACGAGCTCTTGCCTTGCAGTTTGGTAATTTCTGCCAAGAGGGTACCATTGCGTTTGTGACTGTTGTCGTTGATAGAGGCTCTCCCAGAGGAGTCATGGACACCGCTACGCAGCCAAATCAGGAATTCGTGTTATACGGTTTTGTACTTAGGGGTGCGCGACAAGTTCTTTAGCTATTGCAAGCACTGTAAACAAAACGCGATTGCAATCCCCAAGGACACCCGCTACAGGAACTGCAGCACATCTTCAGCTGCAATGGAATCCGATATTCTTGTTGAAGGGTTCCTGGCAAGTGTAAATAGGCGTGGTCTGGAGTATCGCACATTTATTGTAGATGGTGGTAGAGATGGTGGATGGATGCAGAGTTTCTTATGATCACCTTGTTGAGAAGGTTGAATGTGCCAACCACGCGTGCTATGCAACGAAACTATACAACTTGCGCAAGGAGAGTAAAAAGCACAAGAAGTTCTTTTCAGTTCCCAGCATGCAGACAATTAAGAATGATGCTCGGAAAGCTGTCTCGCACCATGCTGCGCTGCTGTCGAATTTGAAACGCAGTTCTGAAGACTAAGCAAGGTACAAGAAAGGACTTGTAAGCTGACCTAATAAGTGGCCCTAAACACGTGTTTGTATCATGACCGTTGCAAACGCCATTCCTGCAATGGCACAACCTTCAAATAATATAATGGCTGCTGCAAACCAGATTGCTAACAAAGCATATAGTTTCATATCGAACAGCATAAGCAATCTGTAAAAATCTGTAATGACGTTATTTGCGAAGTTTGCCAACAGCAAACAAATCAATCGCTCTCAATTAGGGTCTCACGAACATCGATGCAATGGAGCCGCATAAAGCTTCCAGTGTGGAGTAAGCTGGCACCATACAACCACAATAGAGGTAACAGGGATGTTTCCTTCTGATCCTCTAAAAACAGTACATTCGAAGAAGAGAGAAACAAGCATGTGCTACGCACACAAAACAAAAATCGTCGCCTTCTGAAGGCACCTTCGACAGTTTTCACATTCAAATAAAAAGAAAACTCTCACCAGAACAAGCATACGTAGCCTACTATGGGGAGCGATGCGAACAGCCAGACATGCCACCGAGTGTGTATGACCAAGAATCGACCATAAAGCTGCATTACCTTCAAGTTGATATTGCACAGCACGACAAAATTGAAATGCTCTCCAGAGGTCAAACTAATAATTCAAGATGAAAAATAGAAAGAAACCAAGGCTGACAGCATCTCATTTTGGGGACGTATGCAAAAGGCAAAGCACAACGAATAGTGCGAAACATGTTTCAAGTTTAGTGTGCAACAGAGTATGGTAGGATCAGTGAGAATGTTGATTTACAACTCTGCATCGAACAGGAAAGCTGCACTCTACATGCGTGTGACTTATTCGTGGATATGGAATGCGGTTTTTTAGCAGCATCGCCTCATAGATTGTTAGGAACAAATATCCTTGTACAAGTGAATTGTGCTACTACAAAACGATTCCTGGCCTCCGCTGAAGCTGCAAAACAAATACGAAGAAAAAAATAGAAAACAAATCTAGCAGAACAGGTCTAAGTCGTAGCCATAACTACTGCTACCAAATACAAGGGCAGCTGCATATTACGCGAAACAAGTTTTGTGATTTTGTCGTATTCACACTCAAGGGCATCGACATTCAACGTATTCAGGGAGATGATCGCTTGTGGTCAACCAAAATGGAGCCTTTTTTTGCTTAAGCTCTACAATGTTGAATAAAATTGTGGATAACACAGAACTTCGCAGTATAGCGCCTCTAAGAGAAACGGCTTACTTTCTTAAGGCTAGGAAGGAGCGAGACAAAAAGGAAGCTAGACAAAACCAGAAGCACAGGTACACCAAGAAGAAAGCGCTTTCCTACCTCTCACCTTCCCATCCCTCCTACTTTAGAAAACCAAGGGCCTCCCTCATTATCGAACTCCGTTAGATCCAGGCGCCAACCACAACATTAAGGAGAAGTCGTATGGTGCCAGGACGCGACTCTCTTCAAAATATTTATTTATATATTTGCAGTCTGCTCGTTCGCCATTAGAGAACAAAAAGGAACGGGCGTATTCTTAGCAATCTACTTTTTTTCTTTAACTGAGAAGCAGGGGCGTAGTTAATTTAGGCCATTCCTTTTTTTTCTTCTTTTTTTTTTGCAAAGACGCAGGGTGGCATTAAGGAGCTTTAGCACAGCGTTACCTCTGGCTAGCGCGGATTCCTTCCTCCTCTCAAAGCACGGGCTCCTGCGCAGTGAGATGATGCTTCAAAGTCGCAGCGCGAACACCCGGCGGCAAAAAAATATCAGAGGCTGGAGCATTGTTGTCGGTAAAACAAGGCTTGATCGAGCTGAATTGTTGTAGATTGACTATAGGATCAAAATTTAGCTTTGACGTTATTTTACCTCTGTAAGGCTCTTGAATTTCGCAACTGTTTGCGCAGAGCTCTTTGCAGTTGACCATCTTGATAGTATCTAGAGAAATCTATTGTTGTTTTCGCCGGACTTCTTAACTGGCTGAGAAGGGCAAACAATTTTTTGGGTGGTGTAGGAGAAATCGCACAATAGGTCGAAGTTCTTGGAGCAGTCATTCCTGGGTGTCAAGCTCCAAGTGGCGAGATGAACCAGTCGGGTCATGTGGGCATAGCCTGTCTTTCGAAACTTCAAAGGACTTTGTGCGAAGTGTCCTTTTCACACCAGGATGGGAAGACCAGGAAGCATTTCACATCAGGTGACTGTGCTGATGTTGAAGAAGAATGTATGGCCAATGAAACTAAATGCAAGACTTTACAGAGTTTAAGAAGGCTGCTGGCAGGACTGGTGTGGGTCCGCTGCAGTTGCAGCATTCAAAAGTAAGTCGTCGCATATATCGCTGCTCACTGCTTTATTAAACCAACACCGATGTGCAAATTAAAGTCACCAACTAGCAAGATATCGGCGATTGGCTTCACAGCTGCTTTGAAAAGAGCCGGATCGATAACCTTTAGTGGAAGTTTCGGCGAGTTCTTGGTGAGCAGTAGGCGCATTCAAGAAAGGTTGCTCCTAGGAGAAGGAGCAGCTCCAGGAAGATGGCAGTCAAATTCAGGTGTTCGAGGTCATGCCTGCGGTTAGCAAGGAGGCTCACAGGAGATGGCGACGAAAAAACCGCCCCGCGGTCACAATGATCTTTGCAGAAGACTGGGCGGGTGGACAGATCCACGAGTTCACCGTCATGCACTCCAGGATTAAACCTGTCTTGGTAGCAGGGTGATATGTTTTAGTCGAGAGCGTTGCTACTGTGGATCGGAGGTCAACGAGCTCGTTTGCACTCCGACAATGGGTGCACCATAATGAAAAAGTTGTTGAGCCCCAGCGAGACAAACCCAATGGAATTTGAGGAATCCGCCTACAGTGGAGGATTTTGCAACACAGGGATGAAACTCCTAGACATATGTAGGGAAGAAATACCGTAAAGGTCAAGACTGATAAGGTCGGGGAAGGTTGAGGGACGAAGGAGAGTGGAAGGTGAGGTCAATCTCCGAGGAAAAAGTGGAAGTATTGGTAGCCGAAAAAGAGGTTATTGTTTAAGCCGTTAGGAAATTGAAATTAAAAATCAAGCGGTGTTTTTTTTTTTTGCGAGAGTTGTTAGATTTGATGACGCAGACGCGCATATTTAATTCGCTGTGTTCATTTTTGAAGAAGTGATCAGAAACGTTCATGGACACGTTAGGGTGCAGTTCATTACTGAGCTTCAGGGTTACGAGGCAGCGCTGCTCGCGGAAACGTTTATGAAGCTTGCGATCGCTTTCGCCAATATAAAAAGTGGCGGGGCATGCGGTGCAGAATATTACGTAAGCGGTGTTGGTAGATTTGCAGGTGTGGTTGTCAAGAATTTCATGGTTGAAATTAGGGGGAAGAGGTGCGAAATGCTGGCAGGTAAGGCATCTAGGGGCGTTGCATGGTGTGGTACCGGGTGATTGTTGAGTGTGGAATCTAGGGGCGGTGGGCGGAAGACGACTTTTCACCAGGAAAAGGTCGTATTTCCTTTTGCATGTCTTATCTCTCACGCTTTTAGTTTTGTGCTAATTTTTACGTGACGGCAGCACCCCAGCCTTGGATCCAACTTATAGCTCAGGTTGGAAACTAGGCTTATGATGGACTAGGCTTATGGCTTAGGTTCAGAAATGTCAGCGAGTCAAATAATCACAGATTTTGACAACTGGAATCTTTCAGTAGTATTACCTTCAAATTTAGATACGATAACTCCGGAGTACGTACGCGTATTCTATCTCATAAAAGGTTTGCAGCGTTGTGGAAGGCACTTAGACCGAAATCTCTGCTTGAGTGACATAATTTTGTTTTTTCGCGATCACAAACTGTCATTTGGAGGAACTACAAACGCGTCAAGCTCGACAATATATCTCAATTTGAGAATGTTATCTAGAAATAAGCTAAAGGTAGTGCATATAAAACAATAACTTATTATTAGTTTTCTAAGGTTATATTTCTCTTCCCGTGACCAGATGTATGCGCTCATTTTTAGCTTGTGGGCTATGCGGAGCGCAAGTTTGTCTGCTTTTTGCACAGGAGTCGCAGTGATGTCAGAACAACGCCGAGCTTTTATTGACTGATTAAAAGAGATAGTGTGTCGTACACCTCAAGGCATCTAGCATTGAGCTCTACCCACTACCCTTACAATCAAAGTCAATCAGAGCTCGGCGTTGTTCTGACATCACTGCGACTCCTGTGCAAAAAGCAGACGACTCGCTCTCCGCATAGGATCTTGATTATCTTCCAGGGATGAAATATATTTGTTTTATCACTTTGAAGTTTTAGAAATAGGTGGGTCATTTTCCCAGTTTCCGGGTTCCCAGAGAGCAATCAAATCCGTGGCTTTTTTGTTACCCTACCGAAAAAAAAAAAAGAGGATAACTTTTCACGAACTGGATTATGGAACAGGAAATCTAACTGGATTTTTCGCTGGAAACCTGAAATTCAGTTTCCTGACAATTGTCCGCAAAGTGGATTTCAGGTTTCTAGCAAGAAATCTAGTTAGATTTCTTGTTCCATAATCCAATTAGCGAAAAGTTATACTCTTTTTTGTTTGGTAGGGTAAAAAACAAAAATATCAACCATTTAATTAACACGACACTGCAATGAAGAAGTTTTTTTTTCTAAAGGACCGAGATGAGAGACGTATATTGAAGAAAAATTACTAGGAAAAAGATTTTTCTCTTTACCAATATTTACGCCGCTAGACGCAATTTAGTTGCAGAAGGTGGAAGACGCAGCCCGCTAAGCCCCACCTGCGTGCTTACAAAGAGCTCACATCTCTCGTTGGATGGAGAGATGATTGACGTGTGCAAGATTAGTCGCAAATTCGTATCTCCGTGCTGTAACTTTAATTTTAATCGACTATTCTTTATGTTTTAGAAGAAAATAATCAAGATAGAGTCATTATTGTTTTCAAATGTATTCTGAGGTTGCTTCTGCCGCTTTGATTTGAAACATTCACAAACTTGGCTTGCGGCGTCTGTGGAGTGCTCAACCAACGTTTATAGATACTTGTCCAGTTCCCGAACTGCCCCTCTCCAGGCGGGCGCGACCGATCCTAGGGACTGCGAGGGCGCTGCGATCGAAGCTTGCGCGTGTGTGCCGGCCAGGCCAGCTCCGGTTACGTGGTTGGGCTTGCATTTTCGCTCGCTGTTCGCGCTGTTTGTTACGTGATCTGTTGGTTTTCTGCCCTTCGAGTGTGTGATTGCTTTCGACGGTTTGTGATACGACGTTCGTTGTGACGTGACGTATGCACTTTTCGCATGGAAAAAGTGCCAAGAAAAGCGATAGTGCCATAAGGGCCCAAAGAGAAAGGAAAAAGGCCATAGCTTGTATAGTGGAGCTTTAACTGTAACAGGCTTTGTTTCGAGCGTGATTTGAAGCCCTTTTTTATTTTTTGCGAGTTAGCAAAATAAAATTGATTGTGTTACGGCTTGTGTAATGTGTTGTGAATGAGCAGTTTCTGGAGATACTTTACTAAATTGCAAGTTGAGCAAATCTTCCAAAATAGCATAGGTAAGATCAATATATTTTGTAAGACAAAAAAGAAAAAAAATGCCCAGGATGGCGCGATTGCGACGCGCAGCTTTTTTTCGCGACATTAAATCACTACGTGCGTTCTGTGAATATATGGAATAAATTCATACCGACCGCGCGAACGATCCTCGTCTCGCTCGTTTTTATTGCCGACGTGAGGCAACCAAGCATAGTGACAACCGCTGCAGGCCAAGGCTGAACCGCTTGCACGTACGTATTATTTTCGGTGTTACATCATTTGCAAGTTACCTTCTGTTCAAAAACGACCGAAATTAAAATAATAGCGCGTTACTCGCGAAATCAGCCGAGATCCCGGGCTGCAGTAGGCGTGCTGAACATTGCGCGCAAGGGAGCGGCGATCGTCCTGATGGCGCAACCTTCGACCGCAGCGCTGCGGTGGCGGGGACCGCGCCGGGCCGCCTCCTCCCCACAAGCGCGCCGAGGAGATACGGAACTGGAGAAGTATCTATAAACGTTGTGCTCAACGAGCGTAGCTAGTTGAGCTCGTCACCTTTTATGAGGGCGATTCATTTTGAATTTACGAAGGTGTTTATAAAGAAATATCTCCCCTGCCGAAGTAGTTTGCAGAAAACAACTGTCGCAAGTACACGCCTTCGGAAGCGCTGTGTGGATGCTTGTTTTCGTAATGGAACTGGCCTAAGCCTAGTGGCCCACATCAACAATTTTGATTGATCTGGCATGAATTTTTTCTTTGCGCGTGTTGATGCTGAATAAAGACGTTGGTTCCTGTAAAAGCGGCCCCTCTGCTCTGTGAATTGTGCAGCCGTCGTGATTGCGATCATGGTTTCAAAACCGAGAAGATACCTACACAGGTAAGAATTTGCGAGCCACTCGGATGGAGGCAATCGGGCGTTCGGTTCGCTTCAAGTTTGTCTAGGTATGTTCCGCCAATTTGCCTCGAAAAGCAACTAGCTCTCAAATGCTGCAGTGCGCCTGGCCTAACAAAGCGAATATTTACGTCGCGTTTTAATTCTGCGTCATGACGCTTACTCACCTTGCTCGAGGATTCCATGTGAAAAAAATAACAAGAGCAGTAAAGGGTTGAAAAATCGTATATTTATTGTCTGGATTTTTTTTTTTTTTTAGTTCTTTCAGTTGTTTGTTGTCGCACATCGCTAGAACGCTGACATACGTTTGTATTCGACAGCAGCTTGCGCATGACGGAACGCTAGAAGGCTGCTTTCATGGTTGCGTGTCCTGAGCGTTGCGGAGGTTTCATGACGGGGGCGGAAGAGCGGACGGACGAAGGCGGAAACGGACGCCGACGAGCAGCGTTCGTGTCCGCGACTCACAGGCATTGCAGACCACAATAAAGGGGGGTGAAATAGGCAGACGATGCCGGAGGCTGTCGAGCGTCTGCTGAAATGACTATACTTTGTTTCAGCTTCGGTCCGAGCGCGGCCGATGTTATGAGCCGAAGGGCCAATCAAAGAGCGCAAAAAGCGCAACGTCATGGCGTGCTCTCTGCGCTTCACTAGCCGACGGAGGAGCAGTGCACAGAGAGACGGCGAATACCGGCCGGTCCTATCAGCTACAGAGAGCACGCGATGACGCTGCGCTTTGCGCTGTATGATTGGCCCTTGGCTTATAACATCGGCCGCGCTCGGGCACTAAGCTGAAACGAAGTACAGCGGGCGGTGTCAGCCGCTGGACTTGACACTACTGGATGTCCGGAAAGGGAGACACTAGGCTCGTTCACGTGTTCTGTCGAGCAGCCAAGCCAGTCCAGTAGGAATGAGCTGGCCACTGATCTGTGGGCGGGGCTTAGAACGAGGCATGACCTCCACCTAAATTGCGTCTAACGGCGTAAATATTGAGGATATTTTTTTCGTGACAAAATGATATAAAATATACGTGTCCCAAGGAAGCTTTAATTTTTTTATTGCAGTGTCTTTTTAAAGGGGTTTTGCACGGACTTTTTTACTGTTTTTTTAATTTGCACCGAACCTGAGCGCACTGAACGTAGTAACTTAATGAAACTTTTCTTTTCTCGAGTTTCGCTTTATTTTAAAGGCTATAGGCAAATTAAAATTACAAAAACAAGCAAAAAAATAACCTCCTTCATGACGTCCTTGGTCGCTTGGCTGGCCGTGAACTAGAGGAGGAGTAGTGAGCTCAGCGAGAGCTCACGGTTGCCGCACTCCGTGTCGACGGCTCGAGAGGGCGCCACTAAACCATGTGCTGGATAGGCTGTATGAAGCGGGCGGCCAGGGCGGCTGGCATTGCATTTGTTGCGCGATTCAACACTAATTTGGCATGACACTTCATTGGCCACAAACGACAGCAAACACGGGGTAAAGATCACTTCAGAACGGGAGCCATTTCGCACTGCCATACCGCCAAACCCCAAACCTGCCCACCCAAAGCCTTCGGAACGCTGGGAACCGGTCGGCTCCTCTAGCCCGTATGGTACGTTTACACTTGCCGGATCCACCAGCAAATCCGCCCTAGCTTTTTGCCGCTAAGGCGAAACGCTGGTATTTCTGCCGCCGAACGAGGCGTTTCCCTTACCGGAAGTGACATTCTTGCGCAGCGCGACGCTGCCTACGTCATGAGTACGCGTTTTTCTGGGAGCAGCAACATCCGGGAGAGAGACAGCCGAGGTGGGAACTCTCGCGCCTTCTCGTCATATTTGACGGGATGTTACGAGAACAGATGCCGCAGCCAGCGCCGCCGCCGCCGCTCGAAGGAAATAGATGTAAACGCAACCCGCCCGTCGCCGCCGCCGCCGGGAGCGGATCCGCTCCACGTTTCCAAAAAACGCTTCTAGGCCACCGCCATGTTGCTGATGCTGATGCGGCTAGTGCGACTCTCGCGCCCTCTATCAGCTAGAAATTTTCTGCCACTCTCTTGGAGCTGTGAAGACCCGCTCAGCGCGGTTCTCTACCTGTGTTTTTGCGGTTTTGCATTCGACGTTTTCTCGCCCCTCTTGAAAGTTTCCACTTAATTTTTTTATGCGTGCTGCGTACCCTTTCTGTGTTATCTTCCATTGTGAGAAATAAGGCTGGTAAGTGCCTGCCATTCAAGCTTTTCTGCTTGACATTCACGGGAAACGAAGGAGGTGAAGGACGTCGAACGACCCTCGACGCGATTTTGCGAACATTGTTCTCCCCCTCCCAGAGATAATCCGCGTAGAATCCTCAGTCATCTCCAAAAATAGTTGTCCGGGTTGGGGTGGGAAACGGGTCAGTCGCGTTCGTTCCTTTGACTTGGTGCTGTTGTGAAAAAGGAAGCTCTCCACGAAACGTGCCCCAAAACGAAGTCATCTTGGATTCCGTCCGATCGTCAAGATGTGACTGTCGTCGACTGTGACTGTGTTATTTGAGATCTTTCTCAAATAAATTCTTTTCGGATAACGCTGCATCGTGTGGTACGTACAATATATTGTTCGAATGTTAACACTTTCTAAATTGTATGTCCGTGTCCTGTCCACCGGTAAACACGTTATTTGTGAGCGTGAAAAATGCATGCCTTTCGGCTCTCTTCTGTTGTAATTTATTTTTGACAGCTAAGCGCTTTGTCGTTTGTCATGCGGCGAATCGCGCGGAGCCGTCAAAACTTATCGTAAAAACACACACAAAAACTAGAACTATACATTCAAGTCGCATTCGTTCTGTCGCGTGCGTACCCAACAAAAATAGTTTATAGGTTTTTTATTGCTGTTTTTCTTCTTTCAAATGTGGTACAATGCTTTCTCAATGACCTCGGGAAAATACGTGCACCATGAAACACAAAATACAGCGGGAAAAGACGAGAATTTAGCCGCCAGCAGTGTTTGAAACTGCGCCTACGCAGGCTGCGCCTATCGAAATCACAGCTCCACTCGGTTAGGGTTAGCAGGGACGCCGGTGAGAGTCTAGCCTCAAACCCAGTGACTGGGCTCGAAAACGGTTTGCTGCCCCTGGGGTCGAGCGTTTCTTGGAAAGGTGTATACACCTTTCCAAAAAACGCTCCTAGGCCGCCGCCATGTTGCTGATGCTGATGCGGCTGGTGCGACTCGCGCGCCCTCTATCAGCTAGAAATTTTCTGCCACTCTCTTGGAGCTGTGAAGACCCGCTCAGCGCGGTTCTCTACCTGTGTTTTTGCTGTTTTGCATTCGACGTTTTCTCGCCCCTCTTGAAAGTTTCCACTTAATTTTTTTTATGCGTGCTGCGTACCCTTTCTGTGTTATCTTCCATTGTGAGAAATAAGGCTGGTAAGTGCCTGCCATTCAAGCTTTTCTGCTTGACATTCACGGGAAACGAAGGAAGTGGAGGACGTCGAACGACCCTCGACGCGATTTTGCGAACATTGTTCTCCCCCTCCCAGAGATAATCCGCGTAGAATCCTCAGTCAACTCCAAAAATAGTTGTCCGGGTTGGGGTGGGAAACGGGTCAGTCGCGTTCGTTCCTTTGACTTGGTGCTGTTGTGAAAAAGGAAGCTCTCCACGAAACGTGCCCCAAAACGAAGTCATCTTGGATTCCGTCCGATCGTCAAGACGTGACTGTCGTCGACTGTGACTGTGTTATTTGAGATCTTTCTCAAATAAATTATTTTCGGATAACGCTGCATCGTGTGGTACGTACAATATATTGTTCGAATGTTAACACTTTCTAAATTGTATGTCCGTGTCCTGTCCATCGGTAAACACGTTATTTGTGAGCGTGAAAAATGCATGCCTTTCGGCTCTCTTCTGTTGTAATTTATTTTTGACAGCTAAGCGCTTCGTCGTTTGTCATGCGGCGAATCGCGCGGAGCCGTCAAAACTTATCGTAAAAAACACACACAAAACTAGAACTATACATTCAAGTCGCATTCGTTCTGTCGCGTGCGTACCCAACAAAAATAGTTTATAGGTTTTTATTGCTTTTTTTTCTTCTTTCAAATGTGGTACAATGCTTTCTCAATGACCTCGGGAAAATACGTGCACCATGAAACACAATATACAGCGGGAAAAGACGAGAATTTATCCGCCAGCAGTGTTTGAAACTGCGCCTACGGAGGCTGCGCCTATCGAAATCACAGCTCCACTCGGTTAGGGTTAGCAGGGACGCCGGTGAGAGTCTAGCCTCAAACCCAGTGACTGGGCTCGAAAACGGTTTGCTGCCCCTGGGGTCGAGTGTTTCTTGGAAAGGTGTATACGACCGCAACGCCGCCGCGTACATCCGGGACCTTTCTTCGTTCGTCGCTCCTTGGTGCCTGATCCCACTACACCTTTCTAGTATGCGCCGCCTTTTCCACCGCTTGATGGCAGGCTATGTCGACAGGTCATTTCTTGTTTCCGTACTTATACTGCATTATTTTATTTTCTGATCTAAAATACTGAACAAAAACTACTTTTATAAATAATTGAAACGGTTCGTGCCACTTATATTTTCTATTTCGACTAAAGAAAGCTTTTAGCGGCTCTGACCAGTAGTAAGTCCAGGACCAAAGACTTCACATTTCGCGCGCTTTCTGCACCGCGGGTCGCCCCCGTAAATGGAGGAGGTTTTCGCGTCGCCCGGTTAAAATAGGACGCACTGAAATTTAGTTACTCCCTCCGTGCGAGCTGGCTTGCCCGAACCCCAAGAGATCTCGAAACCGCAAAAAAATGCAGACGACTAAACATGATTGCAGGGCTCCTTTAAACTCGGTGTCTCACGCGACGGCCGACAGATGCCGCACGTTTGCAGCTGCCGCTTGTCCCAGAATCTTGGGGTGAAGTTGGTACAGCAAGGCAGGAGTAGTCGAAACCAGAATTGAACCCAAAAGCTTTCAAATCGCATACCTTTAAACTCAGTACACCTGCACACGCATGCACTTGTCCACAAAATGCCAATAAATTTAGAATAGAAACGTAGTTCCTTCTGCGGTGCTTCGCTGCGGACAACGTCAACTGCAATAGCATTTCGATTTTTTTTTTCATGACGGCTGTATTTCGCTGATCAAGTTGAGACGGACTTTATTCCCTGATCACTCAGTCCTTGGTTGCAACAGAAGGGGACTGCCTTGCTTCTCTGTCCCCATCCACTCTTTTTTTCGGCATCTGAATCGGCGCGACTAACGCGCTGAGCTTCAGTGGGCCGTCGCATCTGTACAGCGAAGTCCTCTTCAGTCTGTTTCAGTTTCTTTCCAGGCGTTGTGAAGGCAACCAGAACGCAAAAAGCAATCGTATGTTTTCTAATATAGGATGGAGAAATGGATAGTTCGAGACAAACTTTGTTTGCGTGGTGACATCGACCCAATTAAATTGCAAGGCTCTTTTTTATATTTTTTTCCTGAAGCGCTTGAAACAGTACCTTTTCAGCACGAGCACTCAAAATTGACTGCGCTAGAGCGGTATTTTGTTAGCGGCAACCTCTTTCTATTTTCATCGTACGCGCATGCAGCATTGGTATAGACCTTTTTCGCAAGGGCGCCGCCATCGTGACTTGTCGTCACTTCCAGTATGGGCGAAAACATTGTTTTGCTGTCGCCACGCCAATAAAAGGCATGTAGGAGATAAACGTAACCGTCACACATTTTAGTTTTGCCTCCCCTCTATTTTTTTACTACTTGCAGGTTGAAACGTTTTGATATTTTTTCGTCGCCTATACCGGATATGCCTACTTGGCGGTCGGGGGCGAGAATAAGCAGAAAAGGTCTATACTACAGAGAAGGGCATTCATCGAAACAGAAGGACATCGAGACAGCCTCTCGTGCCAACAAGGCCGAGGAAGCGATGGGGAGCCTCTCGTGCCGACTGGTCGTGCACGCCGCACCCGTAATCTGTCCCTATATGCACCATTCCAATGTTTACAAAATCAGAGTCCAGCATGCGCATGGTCATCGTTTTGAAAAGCGATCGAAAAACGTGCCATACGCTCGAGCTCTCAAAATGGTACCTGCCAGAAGACCGTTTTGGAATGTTCTATATGTTGTACGTTTTTCAAGCATTCTAAGCCCTTGTACCGCGTCACACGTATTCAAGATCCCGGCCTGGCGTAGGTGCTCACTAATAAAACGCAGTGAGCACCTACGACAGCATCTTAGAATGCGGACGAAGGCGTCCCCTTGTGACTTATGAGAGAGAATTTTGGTACCGATGTCCTCTTCACCTTAAGGAGCACGAATGCCATTACGACGGCTCGAGAGTCGCGTGATCGTAAAAACCGTTGGCGTCGTAGTTCATCGCCTTTACACTTTGTCGTGTAGGTTAGAAATGAGACAGAGATAAAGACTACGAAAACACAGGTAACAAAATAACAAAAAAGATCACAGACCTGGAAAGACTAGTGGACCAAAGATGGCATCACGCTTTGAGTTGTATAATTTACTGCCGTTTTCGTATGTGTCTACTTCCTCCCGTCGCAGAATTCGTGACCAGCAAATTTATCTCCAAAATTAAATCACGATCAAAGCCGCAAAATTCCGAACACGCGACACCGAAGTTCCCTGCGTGCGTTTGTGCATTTATCATCGGTTAACTTTCTTATTAAGATTCCGCCCTCGCTAATCTGCGCCGCACTGTTTCGAAGAAAACACTTCAGGGACACGTGTAGTGTTAAACCAATGTTTTTTAGTTGTAATGTAATGCACCGTATAGGCAACAAAAGCTTGCCTGTATGAGTTTGTTTGTACTTACGCTATTGATATGTTGGTGAACAGATCCCCGCCGGGACATTGTCGCTGTTGCCGCGTACGCTGATGACGTGAGCTTGTTCCTTCGGGATTCCGGGAGCTTCGATGCTGCTGCGCAGCTTTTCCTAAGGTCCCTCAAAGGCAGAGGTGGCACTTATGACATTACTGTAACTAAATTACAGTAATTCAATTACGTCTTGTGGTAATAAGTGGCGTAATTAATTACTTTTTAGGTTAGCAATTCAGTAATATAATTAGTTACTTTCAACCAGTAATTTCTAAAAAATGACTCGTTACTCTAAAATTCCTTTTGTTCCAAATGAAACAGTTGGTTTACGAGCTTTGAGAAAAAAATAAACATATATTTTGCATGGCGAAATGTCATGAAAGAGACATCAGAGCAAATGAACGAGCGTGATCTGAAAGCAAAGCTTCGTACGAGGAACACGCCAGACGCACAAATGTGGGCTCGAGAGGCGAAGGAGATGGGGAAAAGCTTTCGTGGGAAGACATCGCTGGAAGACCACTTAGAACCAACAAGAAGATCCATGGCGCCACGTCATCACGACGTTACTGCACTTCGTTCCCCCTAAGCTGACATCCCTTTGGGAGCTACGAGCTCACCGGAACCAATCATGCCACCTTCCTTTCATCCCCTGAACCCTTCTCTGCGCGTGGGTATAAACAAGAGCGTGGTTACGTGGCCGAATGTAGACCTGTGACCTCTTGCAACGAGCGCGGAGCATCTACTGCACTGTCAGCTTAGCGCAGAGTGGCTTATAGGCTGCAATGCGAAGGACACATCACAAGTGAGGTCAACGTATTTTAAAACCTGAGAGGAAATCTAGAACACGCAGGTCCACAGCCTTCTTGTTCTTTCGTGAAGCAAGATCAAACCGTAAGCTTCGACCATCTTGAACAACAAGCAACAGAAATAAATAATTAATCCCAAATTACTTTTCAAGTCCCGAGAACGTTTCGAGCGTAGGCTTGACCTTGGTAACTAAAGATGCTTTTGGTCGGAAAAAACTGGAAGCGAGCAAGGCTGGGGCCGATCCGCGGTATATCTCTGTTTTTCCTTGCGGAGTGCAGTCGGGAATATGCGCAGGAGGCGATATCGCCAATCATTTGTTGGAAAAGTACACGCTGTATACGAGGCTCACGCCATTCCGTTTCCACAACTGGCGACGCTTCTGCCCAGCAACCATCCAGCCCCCTTGTACAACAACGGGCAAGAAGTGGAGCTCTTCTGGTGACTTGCAACAATAGTCCTCGAGAGGAATGCGCGGGTATGCGCCAACTAGTGCTCTTGGGAAAAAAAGCTTAGACTGCTGCCGAGTCGGGAAGAACACGTTGAACATGACGACTTCTTGCAAGAACGAGCTCCCACGGACCGACTAAAGTTACTGACATGGACAACAACTGCTTCAAAATAAGGAAGACGGATTGATATCATCCTTTAAATAAAGACTTTCACCGTTGAATGAAATGCAAAACCGGTGAGTCGACTGTTTGAGTCATATCTAAAGAATCTATTCATCGTATTTCAACGTTTCCGTCGTGTGAGCAAGCCAAACGACTCTTCAGTATGGTCCTCTTTGACGGGCATGAAGCTGTTATGATGTAAACAGGGATATCTAAGTTCTAGTACATAGTCTGTAAATAAAATAAGCACGAATTACTGCCTCAAGGTTTTAAAAAGTAATCTCAAAGTAATTTCTATTACCTTTGGGAAGTAATTATAATGTACTGTTTTTACTTTTAGTCTGTAATAATTTGTAATGTAATTTAAATAAATTTTCACATTTTTTCAAAAAGTAATTTGTAATGTAATTTAATTACATTTTGAAAGTAATTTTGCCATTTCTAGTGAAAGATAGAGCAAAGCATTGTCTGAAATGGGGAAGAGAAATTCCTCCTTGCTATGCCCTTTCTCTCTATAAACCTTTCTTTCCACTCGCTTCAATTTAGTCAGGCGTGACACTTGGCCGTTGTCTTCCCATGATGCCGCGCGATTCCGTCGTCTGCTTTGAACTGGCGCCATTTTCGTGTGAGGTATGGTAGTGGCTCCGTTACTTACAACCAGGACATAAGGTTTTTTACAGCGAAGCTGCTAAGGGCTAGTTTCCCCAGTTTCGTGTCCACGGACAAATAAATGTCGATACAACACTCCAGACAGCTACCGGCATCTATAAACGACGGCTGTGGTTGCCGCCGTCGCTTTTAGATGGCGGCAACCTTTCCAGCCTTTCCACTCTGGCTTGCCGACTTCCGGCCGGCCATTACTTTAGTCCCACCATAGTACAGCTTCGCTGGTCTTCCTTCTTCACCAGAGTGGAAAGGCTTAAAATTTTTGTTTTGTTTTTTTGTGCCTCGGTATTGGCGGCAATGCGATTCCATCTTGCTGCGCTGTGAATTGTATGAACAGCGTTGCGAAAGGGAAGAATCTTTTTACAGTCCAGACGGGAAAATAAAAACTTCAGCGACGAAAACAATCGCTCCACCGCATCGGTCGAAAAAGTTTCGACTGCTTCCTAGGGAGATAAGTGTATTTTATAGGTAGTTAAATGCTCGAGGCGTATAAATGCTAGACGTCTCATATTCCTCCGTGCGCATGTGCAGAGTTGCAGATAGTATTGGATGTTTACAAGATGTGTACGAAAGTAATCCAACCTGGTGGTTCAGCAAAACAATCGGTAATGCTAAAAATTACCAAACAATTTTAAGTTTGCAAGCGTTGTGCTGTTTTTTATTTGCCTAACTCGAGGGATGCCAAGTGTGCAGATGCACTTCGTTCACGATATTACAGGATATTCCCGAGAAATTATAACGGTGTTTTTGGCTCGGGTAAATAAACTAATCATCGCAGAAAGCTCCAACTTCGCGAGATTGTGACGCCAGTGGTTGTCATACAACACGAAAGTTTGTGAACATGACGTCATCTGGACCAAAATATGATTGAAGAAAACGAAATCCCTCTTTAAAGGAATACTGAACCGAAATTTCGGCCTCACAAAACAAGCTTGGACGGATAGGCGGGGCGCTGAAAACACCCAGAAACATCACTCATTCAGCGATATCTCTAACAGATCGCCGTATTTTCGGAAAAAGTGCGCGATTCAGCACGACCGAACGAGTCAAGTCATGTAACGATTTTCATTCCCTCTCCTCCTCGCTACGTCCCGTCAAGCTGGTGAACCGAAGCAAGAAAGAGAGAAGCGAGGACGCTTCCCCTCATTCTCTACTTTTACAGGAGGTCAATGACGTCATAGCCCTCGCTCGAACGCGCCGTTCTTTTCCAAAAGTACGGCCATCCGTTTGAGATATCGATGTATGAGTGATGTTTACGAGTTCGTAGCGTCCCGTTCAACGCTTCTGCGGCCTTATTTTGCGAAATCCAAATTTCGGTTCAGTATCCCTTTAACTGTTCTCGTGTATATTTTTTCTATGTTTTATATATAATGATTTAGACTAGGATTTCATTTTTGAGAAAAAATCCCGCGGTGTCTTAGGGACGGGGAGCATCTTACGGACGGGGAGGTGAAGCGTGCGGTTCGAAGCCTGATGTCAGCCCGTGTCAAACCCTCCCTCTCTCCTTGGTGCTGAGAAACTGAGCTTGAATTGAGACACCGCCGGGTTTTCTTCAAAATGAGCCCTTTCCTACCTGTCGATGTCACAGGCACAGCTGGCGCGGAGCCAGAGGACATCGCCCCTAACAGAAGTCTGGAAGATGTCCTCAGCCACCTGCTATTTTAGCTCCTCTGTACGTACATCTCGCTGTATTAGGAAGTGCCTCCCTTTGTTTGTTTTGTTTTGCCTCGTAGGCTGAGGGCTAAAGGTCTCTAGTTTCTGCCAGATGGCAGATGTTTTCCTTTTCAAGACGTGTCAGTTTTAACACTTTCCGCTTAAAGAGACCGTGAAAGGATTTTTTCTACTTTCGTTAAATACTACTCAGAATCACTCGCTAACTTTTACCAAATAAACTTACCTCAGTAGTTTTTTCTAAGCAATGGCAGTCGGCACATAAATTCCTGAAATATGAGCATCGTTCAACCCCTCAACTCGGAGTCAGAACAAGCGGCTACGTGGCCGGGCGCCTATCCTATGCCGCCAACGTTAATCACAGCCACGCGCTGAGGTCGACAGAGTAGAAAACGCGTGCTGAGCTCCAGGCATTGTTAGAGTTCGGCTGTTTTCATCACCACAGTGGTTGGACACGAGCCACAACTCGAGTGTCCGCCGCGGCATCGACCGTTGCGAGACGAAGTCGAGTGCTCACGCATTTCTCGTATCCAATCAATGAGCCGCGCTTGTCTGTCGTCAGGCGGATGGCTTCGATCCCACAATTACATCATCAAGCTTTGCGAATGCACGACTGAAAGAAATAGTCCCCTTTTATTGTCGCAATTTCACCGCGACCAAGAAGCTTCTGAATCAGTTGTGGTCCGTGGGAGTATACTTGGGCCAGACTAGGACCACTACGCCTCTGCAAAGTCCTGAGCATTCCAAACCGGTATAGTTTCATGACATTTTTAATGTGAGTGCATTGTTTCTCCACAGTGACCAAGTCCAGCGCTGCCCTTTGCACAGAGTGTAAATAAAGTTTTCTATACAGCTAATCGCCTTGCGAGGTTTCGGTCGTCTGTATATTGCATTTGTTTGTGTTCGGCTAGCAGGCAGAGAGGGCAATGGCGCTACTTTCCCAGAATCCAGTGGCTTTAGTGCAGATTGTCCTAGTGCAAATCGCCCTATGGGACGAATTGTCTGTTTGCACGTTCCCGTCGCCGAATAGGCTTTCGACGTATTGTCCAAGACCCATCAGCGCTGTATCAGTTATCCGCTGCTTGTGATATCGCCTGTCCCAACACATATACGGAATGCCGCGCCATCTCAGCGCTGAGTCAGCGCATACAGTAGCACTCATGCAGCGTTTATTTCTTGTTATCTCAGCAATCCTATTCATATGTTTACAGACATCTTTTCTAAAGCTTCACTGAGAGCACCTCTCCTATAAAATCGACCGGTTCATACCCTTCCCCGTGGTAAAGGCCCAGCCTCTTCCCTTTTTTAGAAGCACAAACAGTGCGGTTCGAGCTGTTTTTACGAGAACTATAAACCCTCTTTTGTGGATAGGGCGATATTTGAAAGGAAGCTGGAACGGCCTCTTTTCATTGGCACTGAACCTGTCATCTTTATTCGTAGAAAACCTTTATTTTTTGTGTTCTTTTATTGTTGTAATTAATGTTGGAATTCGGAGTTTTCCACGTAAACCAGAATTTACTGAAATTTCACCGGCTAGTGCTTTTAGGATTTTGTCGATTTATCCGAAAACACGACACCTGACCAATATGGTATGGAAAAAAATATGTAGGGTACGAAAAACCCAAACAAGTAACGTCTAAGCTTACAACTTGATTGTATTCTAATGGCATGGCAAAAGCAAAACGAGGTTTTCGCCCACACCGGATGAGCCGCCGTTCAGGACGGCGACCGCCCTTAAACACGGTGTACGAGTATAGCGCTCTTGAGAGAAAACGTAATTAATATTACTACTTTACGGTCAGGAAACTTTTCCGCTGCAGTAAAATTAAAAATAAATATCATGTCTATGTACCGTGTAGATTCTATGTTTGTTTCCTCAGAAATACTCTCGACCTTTCTCAAATTTTCCGCGTTGGTAAATGCAACTCAACACAAAGGGCGCCCACAATATTTTGTTTGGCTTTCCGGGTCTTTGTTTTTCACAGCACATTATATTCTGTATTTTCTAGCTCTTTGAAGTTCTGTCTGATGCCGTTGCATTGAATGCTCATAGTAAATAATAACCGAACCTTGTTAATATTTTGTATTTTGAAAGTAACTAGTAATAATTAAATGTATTCCTTCAGGACTAGTTTTATTTTGTTTACGGATATATGCCGCGAAAATATTATGGCACGTAGAAAAATACTTTTTAAAGTCACGAATTACAAATATTTCGTTACAGCTGTAACAGATTACTTCACAACTCCGAATATCGGTTGCTGTGAAAATTAGCAAAAAATCGCTGATTTCAAATCACTAGTATTTGATATAATCTCTAATAGTCCCCCACTTGCTTTTGATAGTAGTTGATGCTTGCTGAGAAAGGCAAGTATTAACGTGTAGTAATAACACCGAAACTGCTGAACTGTCCAACGCTAAGCACCCCACTAGCGTTCTTCTAGTCTACATTGAAGTACTAGAGACAGGATAACCTTTCAACATTGCTCAAACAATTCGCTACCGATAAACCAAGGAATTAACAAAACAAAGAAAACGCTTCGACCTGGGGTATTTTTGCAACGATGAACGTAAGCAACGTAGGTTGACTACGTTCAGCATTACGAAGTCCAATTTAGCAATGTAGGTTGATTTAGTACAACATTGTTGTTTTTGCTAACAAATAACACTGATTTTGTTTCGTTTGTATTTATTTTTAAGCTGTATTGTCATGTCCATTCGTCTAATGTTTGTAACGTTAAGTTTGCTTCGTCGGCTATTTCATTAGATAGTTTCCAGTTATAAATATGCTTGTATCGTCGACGTAAATATTCAATTAAACATTTCATTCAACTGAAACAATGTAATTTACGTACATATCGAAAGAAGGTGCCCAAAATACTGCACTGTGATACACCCCAAGCGACAGGAAGTGGATCGTAGAAATTATCATCGATACGGACTATTTGAATGCCATGGTGTAGAAAGATGTGGTCAAGGATGCAACCTTCCCACGGAAACCACCGCGTTGAAGGTTTTGAGCCAGATGGACAGTGTTTACATGATCGAATACGTTAGTTAACTTCACGCAGAAAAAAACCGAGATAATCATACTAATGATAATAAATGCCTTTATTTTGCCAACAGTATGCAGTTGGAAGGTGAAAAGGAAAAAAGCTGTAACACAGCATGACTAATACGTTGACAATAGCGACATGACGCGACCTATGCGAGGACAATATGCACGACGGCGGGAGAGGAAGCAATCTATAGATGGCGTCGAGGGAGGACGAAGGAGAGCCCTAAGGAGACGGCATCCTAATCCTCTTATCCTTTTTTATCGAATGAGTTGCAACAAAAACAAAAACAAAAATTGAGAAGCGTTTTATATCTTTTTATTTTAGAATGCGCGGGGAAATTTTATGGACAGTTTACGAGGAGGCCTTTGTACCTGCCCCAAGGTCTTTATAATGAAACTATCGATCTCCATTTTACACCGGGAGAATAATATTAATAATAATAATTGTGATTTGTGTACGTTTATACAGTCGGAAGTTAGTGAGCCTCAATAGGCGTTCGGTGTCTTATCTGCAGCTGAGAAATTTTGCCAGTGCAGTACAACCGCTATGCTTTGGTATTTAACGTGCTTCACGCAATTGTGATACACGACCGAACACCGGTACAATGTTCATTCAGATGTCCTTTAAGAACTGCCAATAAACAGCTGCAGCGGCCAAGAAATACCAATAAACTTAGCTATGACGAATGAAACCAATGACTTGGTGAACAATAGCATCATACTGCGTTTACACCTTGGCAGCTGAGTTAAAGGAGCGATGCAACGATTTTTGCACTTTGCGCAAATACCGCTTAGAGCGGATCCCTGACGTTAATGACCTGTGAAACACCCGTTCGTTTTTCACCCCACGCAATCGAAGTCGCAGAAAAAGTTAAAGAAAAACGAGCAGCGTTCCGGCCCTTAACTCGCAGCCAGAAGAAGCGGCAACGTGATGTGGAGCCGATTATCGTAGCTACGCGCTGGGGTAGGCAAGGCACAGGACACGCGCTGAGTTCCAGACATTGGTTCGGCTATTGTAGCCATTGCAGCGATTGGACCACGGGCCAATACCCCAATGCTTCTCGAGCTATCAATTATCACGAGCCCCAATCGAATGCCCACGCAATGCTCGGGTCCAAGCTAATGAGCCGCACTCAAATATTGTCACTACAGGTGTATCCACACGACGGACCAAATTGCTGTTTTTGGTCCGCAGGCCGCCCTATCACGTGATCTTACGTCACCGGTTTTCGAGGTGCATGACGGTCCGCGGCCCATCGCTTCTGAGAAATGCCAAGCGACTTTTCTCGCCCGCGACCTAAGCGGCGGACCGCGGCGTCTTTAGTATAATTAAGCGCTAACGTCTGGCAACAAGCTGACTTTGTTGTTTGGATTTGGAATCCAAATCTAAAGTCGTTTTCTTTCGGCGCCAACTGTTGAAGACGAAGAAAACGAACCTTTTGTTGTGCGACGAAAAGAGTTGACTATGCAGACCAAGATATTTCCTGCACATCCAGAGCTTCATCCAGACATGCCCTTTTCGGTTCACCTAAGTCTTCCTCTGTCCTCAATGGTCAACGCTGCCAGGGCCACCACGGCCAAACGTCTCTTTCGTTCAACCTCTATCTTGGCTCTTACAAATAGCCTCAAAGCAGCTTGCTGCATGCGTTTGGCGGAGCTGTGAGGTCGAGGGTTAGACCCGCCCAGTTCGCTCTGTCGTCATGCTCATTGCCGCGGTCCGCCGTCTGGACGCTCAAAGCAGCCGGGCGGCCTACGAACCGCGCGTCGACGTGATCAATCGGTGTGCGGCCCGGTCACGTCGTGTGGCTACACCTTAGGCGGTACTGCTGACCGCCCATCTACGTCGCCCACAATAATGGCGGGGAAGGGCGAGTGCCGACACTCTAAACGTAGTTCATTTAGTGGCTCTAGATTAGAGCGTCGCAATCAAAGCTTCGGTGATTTTAAAGGGCCAAAATGGCTATTGCCACAGCAACATAGACCGTTTAGCCAATCGCCTTGGAATGTTTTCGGTCGTTCCATATGTTAGTATTTGTTTTTGTTCGGCTAGCAGGCAGAGAGGACCATTGCTTCGTTTCAAGGATCCAGTGACTTTAAAGCAGACCAGCAACCAGTCGAAAATTGACTTCCGGTAATGCATTTCTACGATAAAAACTTTCAGCCTTTCCACTCTGGTGAAGAAGGAAGACCAAGCGGAGCTGTACTATGGTGGGATGACCTCAAGGACGATTGCTTGGACGACCTCAAGGACGACTTCTTGGACGACATCAGGGGTGACGCCAAAAGGACAGAAATCAAAGATGACAAGTAACACCTTTTGGCGGGCTAGTTGGTTCATGATTTGTAAAAATAAATAAACTGCGCAAGGACGAGGACAGATGTAGAAACTGCGCTCCGTGTGTCTTAATCGTTTCTACATCTGTCCTCGTCCTTGCGCAGTTTATTTGTTTTACAAATCAAAGATGACGTCTAGGACGACCTCGAGGACGACTTTTAGGACAACCTTGAGGTCGACCTCAGGCACGACGTCTAAGATGACGTCAAGGACGCTACCTAGGACGACCTCAGGGACGACGCTAGGACGACCTCAAGGACGACGTATAGAACGACCTCAAGGACGACTTTTGGGACGACCTCTACGTACGACCCCGCGATTTCTTTAGACGATCTTGAGGTCAAATCCTTCGACAAATCCAAGGACAACCTCTGACAACGTTTAGACGACCTCAAGGACGACCTGCTTCAGGACAACCTCCCCGAGGACGACGGTGCCGGCAGAAATTCAGGGCTGGATAGTTGCTGCCATCTATATTGAGAAGGATGGGTTGCTGGTGTCTGCTGTGCCGCCGTCAATTGTAGATGGCGGTAGCTGTCCAGAGTTTTGTGTCTAGATTTGTTGTTCGATAATGATCCTGAAGTTGGGCCTAACAGCTCCACTGAAAAAGTGAGTGCATTTTTTCCTGAGCTTGCAAGTTATAAGAGCTAATATCAATAGCCAATTCGTAACAGTACTAGGTTGCTTGAAACATTACCATGCAGATGAAATAATTGGCATTATGGCGTTCTGTAGATTACATGGGCTTGCTCTAGTATCGTCAGCGAGCCAACAAATCTCGACACGAAATCCCGGACAGCTACCGCCATTTATGAGCGACGGCGCCGACAGAGACAATCGGCCAGACAACCGGACTGCCGGTTGTCCAGTTGCCGCCGTCGCCTGGTAGATAGTGGTACTTCAGCCCTTCCACCTTGTTTTTAACAGTATGCAAAGGCTGAATTTGCAGCGTCGTCATAGAAACGTCCTCTCTAGCGCGTCCTCGAGGCTCGTCCCATGAAGTCGTCCCGAGGTCGTCCTGGAAGTTGTCCACGTCGTCCTCAAGGTCCTAGAAGTCGTCCTGAGGTCGCCCTAGACTTTGTCCCCTGAGGTCGTCCTCCTAGGAGTCGTCGGAGTCGTCAAATGAAGTCGTCCCCTCGGGTCGTCCCAGACGTCGTAGAAGATAGCAGCTTCGCTGGTCATCCACTCTCACGTGAAATATGAAGACTACCTGGTTTTCTTTCTTTTTTTTTTTTGGGGGGGGTGTGAATTAACAGTGTTAGAAACAGCTTCATTCACGAGTTTATCAGCGCTGGTCAGCATCCTGTTAGCGCGAACACGGCGCTGGTGATTATCAGCACGCGAAATATACGTACCCAAACGAACGCAGGACATCTCGAAGACCAGAGAAATCCGCAAGAACTACGCAGTAACACTGGACTGTAGCTACTCAGTATGTGCCGGTAGACCATCCAAATAAACTGAATGCCGCAGTAAAATAGACCGGTTGCAATAAACAAGTAACGCCTAACTTCTTTCGGCTGACGAATATTGTGTGCGAAGATGGCTCGTTTTAGCTCAGAACATCACCTCGCAGCGCTTTTCCGCTAGTCGTTCAGAAAATAGAGGCGTCAGAGTGAATTGGTACCCGATAAAAGCGGCCCGGCATAGGAAACAATGAAAAGAACACACCTTTCATAAACCACGTACTTTATGCGTTACGTTTTGTATGTTTTAAGCTGCCTCGTCAAGATGCACGACGCGGCTATTTTCATATTAGCCAGCAGGATGGGCATACTGAACGTCATAAGCGCCACTACGGAATGCTCACGAACCTTCGAAATCACAGCCTACCTTGCTTTCGATTATTGTTTTGCTCCAGAATCGTCCGTCGCTTTACTACGCCTGCAGGGGAAACAGAGGTTTGGGTCTTAAATATGGCGAAGTTTAACATCGTCATGTAAAAATGCTGTAACTAAAGTACTGTATTTATTCGAAAGAAGCCGCACTATTTATATCGCGCCCTTGCGTCTACTTTCCCAGCAGAACAATATACAGCCAATCATCGCGTTGCGCATAAATAACATATAGGGAATAACCAGATCGAGACAGGATTCTCCATACGTACGCAATCTTCATAGATGTACTTGCAATGAAGACGTTATCTCTGTCCCGGAACAACTGAATCATGTTATCGCTCGCGAGGATTGGCAATCTGCGAAATTCGCGGAAAGCGAACCTCAGGTTTTCTTCATAAACAGTGCGCAGGCTATTACTCGAGTAAATACGGTAATTACACTTTTCCAATGATAAATAAAAGGCATGAATCCACCGGTACGATCGAAATAACGAGAGCGATTAATGTTATTTTCTGGCGAGGAGACCATGATGCATTGTCCTGCGTTACCCACGTAGGGAATGCGCAGGAGCATAGGCGAGTTGCTGTCTGCTTCAATTTGCATCCCGGAAGTCGCATGGACACTACGCCAGTTCAACTCTCAGTTTCACATTATAAAAGCTTGCATGAGCGATAACTCGAGACGCGATCCAGGGTATCCCTGCAACATCTCTACACTATGTCCTTTAGCGCTGAACTGCACAGAGCGAACGTGCTGTGAACACGCTGGAAGCAGGACGAACTTCGCCAGTCGGCGGTTTGTGCTTGCGTGATACGAATATAAATGCGTAGTGCATTAACTGTCCTCACGGGGCGAAGCCAGCGTGTTGTCCGTAGCTGCGTTGTCTGTAGAATCGTGCGGGTCTGTGGCGAAAACGGCACCTAAATTCCCAGTGGCGGAGCTGAAACGACGTCTACATTCCATTCCCAATAAAACAGAAGAGAGCGAGGCAACCACGGCAGGTGCCGGCGGTGCGCATGCTGTCAAAGCGGACGCGCCTCAGAAATGAAGTACAAGCTGAAAGCCGAGAGTTCACTGCGCCCGCGCAGTGGGAGAGCCTGATGTCACCGCCGGTGCGCCGAGTGCAGGAAGACGTGGCGTCACTGCTTGTAGGAATGCGCTGCGTGTACGAATGCCCGCAGCATTCTCTACACGGAAACAATCTTAAATGTATCTTACGAATTATTTATTTATTTATTTTTTGCGTTACGCGCAAGGCTAAAGTGCCGGCGGACAGAAGTTTGCTAGCTACAGACAAATCACCACTCCGCATACTTGGTCTTCTTCCTGCGTACATTTCTAGTTCCAGATACTTCCATTTCAATAGAGGCTGTTACGAACATAATAACATATAACTGTAGCTGGTACTAAAACGCTGAAATAAATTACTGAGAAGAGTCGAGGCACTTTCCACTCGATCTTCCTTTACCGCAAATAAAAAATTGTCCGAAGGCTGGTGATCTACCCTTTCTTAACAGAATTGCAGGACAACAAACTTGCTGCTTATTTTTATTTCGACTGTTTTCTTATTTACGAAATTATATCCCCTTTAACCTGACGCATCGTGACGTTCGAGCTTGAGCATAGGTCGCACACCAACTGGAGTAGTCTATATAAATGAAAGCTCTTTCAAAACGTAGCCAGCGAAGAAAGGATACGTGTTCATCTGTGAAGACACGATGAAAGCTAAATTATCTGTCCTCGCAACGTCCATTTTGGTACATCCACGAATCGTGAGTCAGTATTTGACTTCGTTGTATCGAGTGTATCGTGCAGCTTGATACCATTATTACGTAGAATTGACTATTTATTACTGGAGTTAGTGGTCGCCATCTTTTATTTTATTCATTTGCGTCAATGACACAAGCTAAAACTGTACAAATAAAAGATTTAAAAACTTTCGGGGGGTTGGGGGGGGGGGGGGGGCGAATATTTATTTCAGCCAGCCGCAATACAGAATATGACCTTGCCGGTGATCAGTTTCGATTCATAGATACTACGCACAATCGCATGAATTACGCAGTGAAAGTGATAAAAAGCAATTCGCGCTGTTTTTGATTGTATTGAAGTAATCGAAGTATTTTGCTGCATCATATATAAGAAGCATAAACAATAATTACAATAATCCAACTTCCATAACCTACTGGGCAAGGTGTACTGACCGCTGAATAGAATATGATTCAAACTAAAAAAAAATATTATTTATTGTTTTGTTTTTTTAACATTAGCATATTATATAAAGTCATTATAAATAGAGTTCTTCGTTTTCGGTAAAACCCGATATTACCCGATTTTTGCACCTCGAAGAGTTCTTTTATGAAAATCGGCTGAACGCGATTTCTCCTGAACACTCGGTCTTGAACAGCTGAATTTATGGAAAATAAGAACAATTCTGACTCTGTTTCAGAACCGCTTCCTTTGTCACTCGTTTGATGGTAAATAAACTTCTTTGATTTCATGTTACCTCTGTATATAACTGTTTCAGAATGAGTCAGAAGGCGGGAATATACTCGTGCGATCGAGCACCAGCATCCGTATCGTATACTTTCTTGACTTTTTGTCCGTGTAAATAATACATTTCATATATTTGACCTTCATAAATAAGACCTGAAAAAAAAAACGATTTCCAAATGGCTTCGAAAGATCCGATTTTCATGATACGGCCTGAAAACCATCGCCCTATTTTTACCCCTGATTTTCGAAAAAATAAAAAACCTGGAAAATGAAGAACCTTAATTATAACGATACCAGTAAATTCTTATCTAAACGGTCACATTTCATTTTTAATAAAACCAAAAAACATTACAAAGTTTGTGCAGAAGTACAGGTCGAATTTCACGCCGCCTTCATATAAACTGGTACATAAATCGGCCAATATAACGCTCTTACATGTTTTTACAAACTAAAATGTTTTGTTTGCTTCTTTTATTGATGCCAGCATTTTATGCCCGCGCCGCTGTTCAATTCAGTACCTTGTAATACTGGAAATCTGTTTTGCAGTATCATGTCACAGGCCTTGTGCTTCTGTACATTTGTCCATGTATTCGCAACCCTCTCTAGTGATAATTGCTTCTAGGCGCTGCGAGGTAACCTGAATAAAAGACTATTATCTTTTTTATTTGTAAATTTTTCGTACCTTCGGATTCTATGTAATGCCTCATCATAGCGCGGCTTTCGGAGGTAAACAGCAAAGAGTTTAACGAAATACATTGCTGTTCTCCTAACCGCAGCAGCCCTGAGTAATACAACTAGAAAATTTCGAAAAGTAAGAACAATCCAGACATATACATTTGCTCTTCTTTTGCTTTTTTAATGTATAATGCGCCTAGAAGTTTACACTAAATCCAGACGCAACGTTTTTTTTTTTGTTTGTTTTTTCTTGTTACAAAATATTTTATTCCGTGACGTTTTGCGTTGTCGTTCTTTCAATGGCAAAAATGTCTCGGAGCCCCATCCTTAATGATGTGGCCACTTCGGTAATTTGAGGTATATCCTAATAAAAATTTATATTAAATCTAACCTAATTTCACCTGGACAAGTCACGATTAAAAAAGCTTATGGTATTAAGTTATCAGCACTGTTTGTGCATGAAAACTAAAACATTACAAACACACATCTGTTACATTTCACTCAAGTTGTGCAGGTTGTTTTCTTGCAAATATTAAATGGTGGAGTTCATAGGTGTACCTTCTCACAACTGGACAGGTTTGGTATTCTTGGGACCTCAGTGCAACAAAAATCAGGAGCTCGTTCACACAAGTGTGGAACATTAGTGGATCTCGTTTTATCTGCAGTATCTACACCTTCGAGGCACAGTAACCGTAACGCACTCAAGTTTGACGTATGAAAACGTGACGGTACAGTTTGAGTACATCGGCAACTATACTGGTCACGAAAGGTGCCTTTCCACTGTAAGTATAGTACATCAACCCTGTTTTCAAAATTATGAACGGAAATATTATTTTAAAGAATAAGATGACGGCCAGTATAAAAAAAGAAAAGCAATCAATCGATGTCTCTTGCCCTTCGGTAGGGCAGAGTCTATCCGCTTAGGAAAAAACATTTTACATTGACCTTGATCATATGTGAATAACACGCGAGATGGTTCATTTCGCCATGGCGGCAAACGCCTGGCATCGACGATCCTCACTGTTTCGACAGAATCGAGTTCCTACGTGGACAAATGCTGTTTTCCAAAGAAAGAATTTGAATAGATGCCATTTTATTGACCTTCATAGTTCTTGCAAAATAGATGCTCTAGCCCTGAACATACGGCACCCGCCACCATACAGGGCTTTTAATTAGTTATGACATACGTGTGAGCTTACAGCATGCACTATACAACCAAATAAATATTTAAACTTATGACGGCATCGAAATGTTTGGAACATGTTGTTGTTGATTTTTTGTACTTAGTTCTACGCCAAATAATATGTTCGAGGGGGAGAATAAAAACAGCTATTCACTAAGGTAAACGTAAAATTCTAAACTAAAATGGTGCAGTTTGTCTCCTTTTACGTTAAACTCGTTTATTTCTGCTTCTACTTCGCTTTTAGTGTAATCCATGCCACCCAGGACCCTGCACCTGCTAGACCAGAATGCGAGTGCCTGCCAATGAAAGGTTATCCATCTGTCGGACGATGTGTAAGAAAGGGAACTCCTTTACCTGACGGAGTCAAGAAGGGAAAGAGCCGATGCAAGAATAAGAAAGGCAAGAAAAGAAATTGAAGACGAAGAAAAAAATAAAGATGTGGAGAAGAAGAAAAGCAGTAGAAGAGGAGAAGAAGGAGGAGCAGTCAACTGAACACTGGACAGTATAAATTAAACTCTCGGTCAGCGGCGCTTCGTTACACTTTTCATATAAGGGATATTTCAAGCACAGTCGACTCAGCTGACGTTTTAAAAAATGCAATAGAACAACTCCTGATGTTATTCCTCGGGTGGCTATACGCCAACTCAAAGGCTGCTTTACCTTTTATTGCTTCTAGTTTTCTCGTCCTCGGTTGCGAACACCTGTTAGTTTACCGGCAATATATTGTGCACCTAAATGGCTTCTTTTTTTTTTTCTTTTTTTTTTTTGTCTGCTTTAGGGAGAGGTTAATTTTTTTATAACAAGCTCTAGCTATAACTGATATTTTCGGGGCACATGTGGTTGTAATTTATGTCAAGAGCATGGTAAGGTAAACCTTTTAGAGCGCAGCTCTTAGGCGCTCTACAACTCAGTTTCCCCGCTAAACTTAGTGGGGAAACTAAAGTGGTCTTGAGGTCACGTGGCGTCAATTTTCAGCAGCTCAAACTTAGCGAGGGAAACTGTGGAAGGAAGGAGGATACTGCGAGCAGGAAGAGGGGAGGGTACATGGTGGAGGAGGATGGGTGGGTACGCAGGAGGAGAGAGGGGAGGGTACGAAGTAAGGAGGAAAGGAGGATGGATGGGAGGAGTACGGGAGGAGTGAGTAGAGAGAGGAGGAGAGAAGGATGGAGAGGAGGATAGGGTACAGAAGGTGGAGGAGGGAGGGGAGGAGGGACGGGAGGAAGAAGAGAGGAGCAGGGTATGAGGAGGAGGGGCATACCCTCCTCCATGTACCCTCCTCCTTCCTCGTCAAGAGCTGTGCTCTAATTTCCGCATTACAGAGATTTGTCAATGTCTTTAATTTTTTTCTTTATTAAACGACAGGATGTGTGAATTCACGTTATCACCAACCCTTACAAAAATTAACAATGAGTTCTATTTTGCGTTTCTTCTGTTTTTTATAAGAATACATTAGAAAATTCAAACAAATTGATCATTTTCGTAAAGGATAGTAGACGTGTAAAACATGTTAGCAGCTGAACTGTACAAGTCATTTGTCATAAAAAACAACAGCATCAGAACGGGCTATCCCCACTATTTATCTGTACAGAAGAACAAAACTTAAGTAAAAAAAAAACGCTTGATTTTGTATTTTAGTTTTTATCCTCTATTGACAAACTCGCTGATCTTTGTGAAGAAACATGTGCGCGTAGATTTCTTCTCGATCGTGCTCTTTATTCAACAAGACGTTCTTACTGGCGCGAATGAAACTTTTGGAGTTTTCCCCTATCCGTGCCCGTATGACCCCATTTGACTTTCTTTTGCATTAGTACATTACACCTCCATTTACCGAAGCATTGAAGTGAACTTCGCGTTTCCAACTGATGTTGGATATTTGTTGGCTACTAATTATATTAGTCCTACAACTTAAAGACCTCTAAGAAAGTCGATTGTAATTTCCTGCGAGGACCGAGTGTGACGTCGTCCGAGGTGGGGGTTGGAGACGCCAACGCGGCGCGAGCGGGTCCGGACAAGCGCGGTTGGGGGTGACACACGGGAGCGGGGAGGGCACGGACAGGAAATGGGGAAGAGGGGCCTGGGAGGACTGGAAAAGCGATCAAGGACGGAGAGAGAGAGAGAGGCGAGCCAGGCCGGCCGTGGGAAAAGACGAGTCTCTTGGAGGGAAGCAAGTCGAAGGGTGAGGACGGTTCTTTGGAGGCGGGCGGCGGACAAAAGGGAAAGTGATCGGGACGTGCGCGGAAACGTGAGAGCCAAGGCAAGGGCGCAAGCTGAACGCGTACATCGACGGACATCCGAGCAAGCCCGATTTGCCGCATCCTGAGCCGCCTGGGTACAACCAGCCCGTCAAACCAGAGCCACGTCGATGACCGGGCCTTTCCAAGTCCCCTCTCCCAAGAGACCCCTGCGACGGGACACCCAGAACACTCCGGGCGAGAGGTGAGCAACAGGCGACCCCAGCACCGATATTAGCATTCAGATTATTCCGTTGAAACTAAATATCGTCTCCTCGCTTCTCTTCTCCTCAGCGTGGACCCACCACGAAGTGTTTGTGTTGCCCCACTGGGGTCGTCACAATTGGTGGCAGCGGTGGGATCCCTTAACTTAAATCGCTGAGGAAAACGGTGAGACCTTTTTGCCCTCACCCGAGAGGAGAAGCGAGACGATGTCGCAGACACCGGTGGCTCAGCCGAACGCCCTGGGCGCAGGGATGTTGGCTCTGGGGGCCTTGTTCCCTCGTTTACTGGCGACGGGACCACGGTGTGCGTCAGGGAATTCTTTCAAATTCTAGAGCAAGTAGGTAGCATGGGGGGATGGCAAGATAGCCAACTCATTGGGATTGCTCGCTGTAAGATGGTCGGGTCCGCGTACGCCTTCGCATGGCAAGATGAGTGTGTGGCCGCAGTCACGACCTTTACGGCATTCAAAGCTTTGGCCCTCGAACGGTTCGACGCTGAGCCCCAGAACGTGAAGCTCTCGAAATTCTTAGCGGCCAAGCAGAATGCGGGGAGGACGTGCGCGCGTTTGCCGGTCGATTGCGCGTACTGGGAAATGCCACCCTGGGAACAAACGCGTTAGAGGGTGCCCAAGAAAAACGGGAAATGCGGAGACAGCTGCTCAGTGAACAGATGCTATCGCAGTTTGTCGGAGGACTTCGAGACCCAATTAGGAGGTTCACTCTCTCGCGAGACCCCGAGACGTTTGACGGGGCGATCGAAATCGCGGTGAAAGAAGAACGCAACGAACGCATCGTTAACGGTGGCACGCAGCCGGTACGGCGGGTTGAGGAGCCCAATAAGGCTCAGGACGAAGTGCGCGAACGTTTGGACAGGCTCGAGAGGCTATTCGAACAGAGCTTGTCACTTCGTGGTGCGGCTGGAACCAGTCGGAGGCGTTCTCCACCGAGAACACCGCGAAAGACCAATTCAGGTTGTTTCGTATGTGGGACGTTTGGCCACTTCGCACGGTCGTGCCCACATCGGCACCGCGACGGCCGAGCCGACATAAGGCAGATTGAGGATGAGAACCAGGGACAAGCAGGAGATCACAGACCTTTGGGATCACGGGCTGCCCCTCAGCCGGGAAACTAGAGCTGCCCCTCTCTGAAAACCGCAGAGAAGGGGCAGTAGAGGAGCTCGTGGTAAATGTTTGTGGAGAAACGAGCCCCATTGTTGCGTGCGAAATCGGTGGCGCCAAGGTCCATTGCCTTATTGACACCGGGTCAAGGGTAAGCCTGGTGAAGAAGGGAACCCTAGACGTCATTCTAAAGGACTGGCAGAATGTTCTCCCGAAGAGGGACAGAGCGGGAAAGCTGGTGGGAATCACGGGCGACGCACTAGATACGGTCGGATGTTTTGAGATCCCGCTCACGTTGGGCGGTCATGAGATTAGACCCGCGTGCTTCGTATGTACAGACGGGCTCGTGTTGCCTGTTGCGGGAATCATCGGCCAGGATGTCCTCCGCGGAGAGGACATCGACTTGCTCCTCAGTGAGGGCGTCTTGCGCATCGGGAATGCAAGAGTGGAGATCACTAACTGGGCCCACCAGGTGAACGCGGTCGAGCCAAAGCTGGAGGAGGTAGGAGGCGCCCAGACGACAGTGACTCTTTTGGGGCCCTGTGTCCTGCCCCCTCTGAGCGAGTGCCTTTTTCAGGGGAAGGTAAGCTCGGGTGGTGTAGTGGGAAGGCTCGGTGTGCTCGAAACTCACGACCTAGGGGTAAATGGC
This sequence comes from Ixodes ricinus, assembly GCA_037355805.1. NCBI lineage: Eukaryota > Metazoa > Arthropoda > Arachnida > Ixodida > Ixodidae > Ixodes > Ixodes ricinus. Next base: position 25,716 of record JAZHYW010028389.1, on the reverse strand, counting down.
GTCGTCGGCGCTCACGCGCTCGTGAAGATGTGGGAGGACGCGACGGTTCCGGTACGCCTGGTGAACGTCACGTGCCAGGAGATACGCCTCCCACAGAATAAGGTCGTGGGGACGCTCGTAGACGCTTACGAGGTTGGTCCTGTCGACCCGGATGCTTGGGCATGCAACCGGATAGAACAGGTAGATTTATTGGATGATTTTGACTTCTCACATATTACGACAGAGGAGAAGGCCAGCCTGCTGGGACTCATCGACCAGCACCGAGACGTGTTCTCCTCGAGTCGGTCGGACCTAGGTCGTTGTGAGGCCGTGAAACACAGGATCTCGACAGGGGAGGCAGCACCCGTTTACCGGCGAGCCTACAGAATCCCGTACTCTAAAAGAGAAGAGATGGAAGAGCAAGTCGATCAACTGCTCGCGAAAGGGATTATCGAACATTCCACGTCTCCTTGGGGTGCGCCTGCCTTACTGGTTGAGAAACCCGATGGTTCTTATCGTTTTGTTGTTGACTACCGCGACCTGAACAAGGTCACCCGTGTGGATCCTTATCCACTGCCGAACATACAGGAGACCTTGTCCCAGCTTGGATCTGCGCGACGTTTCACGGTAGTTGACATGACCTCGGGCTACTGGCAAATCGAGATGGACCCTCGTGACCGTGAAAAAACGGCCTTCAACACGCCGTCGGGACATTACCATTGGACCAGAATGCCGATGGGGCTGGTGAACAGCGCGGCTGTATGGCAACGCACGGCCGATGTAGTGCTCGCGGGCCTGCTAGGTAAGATATGCTATGTATATCTAGATGACATCATCATCTACAGCAACAGCCTAGAGGAGCATCTGGAGGACTTAAAGACTGTTTTCCAGAGGGTGAGGGCCGCTGGTCTCAAGCTCAAGCCGTCGAAATGCCAGTTCCTGAAACCCGAGGTCAAATACCTGGGTCACATTGTGTCGGCAGAAGGCGTACGGCCAGATCCAGCTAAAATCGCATGTGTTCGTGATTTTCCGGCACCCCAAAACAAGACTGAGGTGCGTCGGTTCCTGGGCCTCATGACCTACTACCGCCGACATGTGCCGCACTTCGCCGAGGTAGCGCGACCCTTAACGCAGCTCACCGGCAAGAAGCCGTTCGCATGGGGGACAGATGCTGGAGCAGCCTTCGAGGTCATGAAGCAGAAATTGACGGAGGCGCCAATCCTTCGATTCCCGGACTTCTCGCGACCGTTCACACTGGCCACGGACGCCTCCAAGTTCGCCGTGGGAGCGGTGTTGTCCCAAGAATTCGACGGCCAAGAACACCCCGTAGCATACGCGAGTCGGCAGTTGAACGGAGCGGAGCAGGCCTACGGGGCTACAGAACAGGAGTGTCTCGCTGTCGTCTGGGCCGTGAGACACTTTCGCTGTTATTTGTACGGACGCCATTTCCGTATCTTGACCGACTGCCAGCCACTGAAGTGGCTTATGAGCACGAGAGACCAGAACTCGCGGCTTGCGCGTTGGAACTTGCGTCTGCAGGAGTACGACTTCGAAATCGTGCACCGTTCGGGGAAGACAAACCAGAACGCCGACGCGTTGAGCCGGGCAGTGGTGAGAGAGGTGAACGTGTTCCTCCCATCAACCGATGGGTGGAGAGTGAAGGAAGAGCAGCGGAAAGACACCTGCCTCCGCGCTACGATTGCCGCCTGCGAGGCCTCAGAGGAAAAGTGCAACGGGCAGTTCTACCTCGACCAGGGTGGGCTGCTCAGATTGCAAACAGACAAACCAGGAGAGACTGGGAGGATGGTGATCCCCAGGTCAATGGTTGGCGAACTGCTAAGAGTGCACCACGATGCCCCTTGCGCCGGCCACCCGGGCGCCAAGAAAACGAGACAAAGAGTTGCAAAGCAGTACTTTTGGCGCGGCATGAGGCGAGACATTGTGGAGTACTGCAGAGCATGCATGTCCTGCAGTCTGCGGAAGACACCCAAGGGTCGAAGGCCGGCACCTTTTCAAGAATTCGGGCAGCTCAGCAGCCCGTTCGAGCGCACTGCGATGGACATTGTCGGGCCGTTGCCCGTTACCACTGCCGGGAGCAAATACATCCTGGTCTTTGTGGACCACTTAACCCGATTCGCAGAAGCTTTCCCCATGCCTGATCAGAAGGCCGAAACTGTGGCTAGAATGTTCGTCGAGGGCGTAGTGTTACGACACGGAGTGCCGGACCAACTCTTAACCGATCAGGGCGCAAATTTTACCTCGCGCCTAATGAAAGAGGTGTACGAGTCATTGGGTATATCCAAACTGCAGACGACCGCCTACCATCCTGAGTGTAACGGCGCCGTCGAAAGACTGAATCAAACCGTTATCAAGATGTTGGGACACTTCGTGGCGCATGACCAGCGTGATTGGGACCTGTGGCTCCCGTTCGCGCTGTTCGCTTACAACTCTGCCACCCACGAAGGGACCAAGGAATCGCCTTTCTACTTGCTCTACGGTAGAGACGCGGTTGTGCCCAGTCTGGCTCGCGCGGCACCCGCGGCAAACTACGGGACCCTGGAGAACTACAGATCCGAGCTCGTACAGCGACTGGCGATATCTCACCGGCTGGCATCGGACGCGCTTGTTCAGGCGGCGCAAACAAGAAAAACTCGGCATGACAAAACGAGCAGAGACCCCCAGTACAAAGTGGGGGATCCAGTCTATCTACAGGTGGCAGCGCACCGGAGGGGAACCGCACGGAAGCTTGCCCCCAGTTGGTGTGGGCCCTTCCGAATAGTGGAGGTGCTTTCTGACATCACCTGTAGAATCCGGAGAATCGGGGAACGAGAGGAAAAGATCGTTCATGTAAATAGGCTCAAACCCGCGCATCTTTCCTTTCCTAGCGAAAGTGCGAGCGGTCGTCCGGTAGACGACCCCCTCCCGCAGTGGAGAGACAGCGGGCGCCTAACCCTGCAGAGGTCACTCTCCGTGAATCGCAGGCTGACGCGGCACTGGGGGCCGGCGCCGACCCGTTCTCTGCGGCATTTGGCATGCCGGTACCCATTGCGACGCATGGGTACTCACTCAGGAGCCGTGATTAGGTGGGCGTCTCCGGTCATCGCCGGCAGCGAGCAATCGTAGAGAGTATAGATATAATTTAATTTATGCCATTTTTGCAGAATTTTCTTCCTTTTTTGAGTCACCTGTGTCTTAGTGCGCCATTTTAACGCTTTAACGCCTCGTTTTTTTTGTTGGTCTTATCGGTGCTGGTGTGGCTTACGTTGCTGTTCGTCACTCATCGTCACTCATCGTTATTTTTGCTGTGTGTGCTGTTCTTTCCGGCCAATGTACTTGGGTGCTGAACTCCGGAATTTTTCCTAAGCGGAAGGAAATTCTTTTGAAGTTGGAGCGGTTGTGACGTCGTCCGAGGTGGGGGTTGGAGACGCCAACGCGGCGCGAGCGGGTCCGGACAAGCGCGGTTGGGGGTGACACACGGGAGCGGGGAGGGCACGGACAGGAAATGGGGAAGAGGGGCCTGGGAGGACTGGAAAAGCGATCAAGGACGGAGAGAGAGAGAGAGAGGCGAGCCAGGCCGGCCGTGGGAAAAGACGAGGCTCTTGGAGGGAAGCAAGTCGAAGGGTGAGGACGGTTCTTTGGAGGCGGGCGGCGGACAAAGGGAAAGTGATCGGGACGTGCGCGGAAACGTGAGAGCCAAGGCAAGGGCGCAAGCTGAACGCGTACATCGACGGACATCCGAGCAAGCCCGATTTGCCGCATCCTGAGCCGCCTGGGTACAACCAGCCCGTCAAACCAGAGCCACGTCGATGACCGGGCCTTTCCAAGTCCCCTCTCCCAAGAGACCCCTGCGACGGGACACCCAGAACACTCCGGGCGAGAGGTGAGCAACAGGCGACCCCAGCACCGATATTAGCATTCAGATTATTCCGTTGAAACTAAATATCGTCTCCTCGCTTCTCTTCTCCTCAGCGTGGACCCACCACGAAGTGTTTGTGTTGCCCCACTGGGGTCGTCACACGGGGACCGGGGTGCGTCAGTTTCGTCTCTCGACGACGGAAACAGCAACCGAGGCCAGAGGCAGGCCAGACCGACGACACCACCCTACCGCCCTCCGAGAGCTTATTCTAGCAAATCTGGCCCCGCACCCTGTACCCATAAAGAAGCAGCGACTCCCTGAGCGGAGTCTCCTTCGTACACACGGAGAAACATGAGGCCCGAGGGCCTGCACTAGGAGCGGCTGAAGATGCTGTCTCCTAGAGTGCCTCGATGTCCCTCTGTTTAGGGTGATGCCATCGTTTGTGCGTACCCGATGCCGACAGCACGCGCTCACAGGGAAAATACAAAGAAATCGCAGGAAACAAAATGTCGCTGTAGCACAGTCAACGCCACGAGCGCGTGCAGGGACACGCTCTTTCACGCGCTTGAGAACAAAAAATAAAAATAAACGTTAGAAACAAAATTGCCAGATGTCATCACTCCAAGCAAAGCGCACATGAAGGCACCCTACTACTCCCCTGGGTGCCTCAATGTTTTTCTGTTTGGGCTGATGCCGCTTTGTAGAACCCGATGCCGACAGCACGCGCTCACGGGAAAAATTCAACAAAATAGACGAAAACAAAATGTCGCCATAGCACAGTCAGCGCCACAGACGCGTGCAGGGACACGTCTTTCACGCGCTTCTGAACAAAAAAGGAAAAATAAAAGTGTGGGACAAAAGGGCCGGATGACTCCACCCTAGACCAAAGCGCACATGAAGCACTCTAGTCTCTCCCCTGCCAAGTGGAGGTGGCAGGTTCGAGCTGCTCCTCCACTTTGTGCGTCTATTCTTGTGTGCCTGTTCGTCTGCGTTGTGAGTCTGAGTATGTCTGTTTCTTAAGCAGGCTACACTCGGCCGAGGTTGAGCGGTTTCGCGTGGCTCGCATAATGAACCGTGCTCCATGCTGCGCAGCGCGAGGAGCAATGACGGCTGTGTGAGTGCTGACAGAGAGAGAGAGACGCGTGAAAGTGGTATGCGGTGTGCTCCTCAATTGTTTGGTGAGACCGATGGCCACCAGCTTCTCCCTCTCCATGCCCTCCCTCCTGGCATCCACGAATATTGGTATGAAAGTGAGCACCGATAAACGATCGATAACCCTGTCAGCCACTTTTAATGCGAATAGCATTCTTTGGATACTTCACGCACTTTTCGTCTATGTACCTATCTATCTATCTATCTATCTATCTATATATCTATCTGGCTATCTAACCTCTTACGCCGCGGGTCGATAAATAAATAAAAAGACCGGCGCCGGCTGGGATTCGAACCGTTGACCCTTTGATCAGCAGGCAGACGCGCTAACCACAGAGCTATGAAGGCAGTCATTCACCGCACTCTAAACATTTGTTTATATCTTTACCATAGGACGCGCTTTGCAGCGCTGTCACAGCTACCGGTGCGCGCGCGTTCCATGCACGAGGGCTAGCTCACCCTCTCCTGCGCTCACACCTCTCCCTCTAGCTCACCCTCTCCTGCGCTCGGGAGACCTCTAGCTCAGCCTCACGAGAGCGGAATGAGCCCTCGTGCATGGAACGCGCGCGCACCGGTAGCTGTGACAGCGCTGTAAGCGCGTCCTATGGTAAAGATATAAACAACCGTTTAGAGTACCGTTGGTTGAGACTAGCTGAGACGCCAGAAAGTCTGGTCGGTACCATTTTGAGTGTTTGTGCGTATGGCGCGTGCTTTGCTCGCCTTCCTAAGTGACACAAACGCACGTGCTGGGCTGCGGAGATCGTGCGCAGGGCTGTGAAAGTGTCAACAAATTTAGAATCGCCTCAAGAGTGGGCTGGCGTATCTAGAGTGTGCCGGCCACCTGACGAACGCGCAAAACTCCGCACTGTTTGATGCTATTCGCATTAACGTAGATAATCATTCCCAAAGGATGGGTTCTGCTGATTTTTGTCTCGCTGGTCGAGTTTTCGGTCATGGAGTGTCCGTCGTCTCCGTGGCCATCTCTTAATGAGATGTCCAAATTGCAAGGCATTAAGAAGAACGGAAACCTAGAGTTTCAGTGCATACTATGCTTGCCAAAAAACACACATTGTCATCAGCAAGAACAACAAACTCGAATCTACGAAAACAGATCAAGGTAAGCTGTGAAACCCGCATTCTGCATTGGCTACCCGCACGAAAATGTAAGATCGGAGCGGTTTCAGTTCGGAGCCGCGCGGTTCCAAACTTGTGGACAGTTTAGATCCGCGCGAATCCGATCTGGTACCGCGCGGTTCTGGGTGTAACCAGTCGGATCCAGTGAGACGCAACGCACTGGAACCGCACGGTGATAAATGGATCCAATCCGTTCCCCTTGATTCCAATAGGGGTCTGCCTCCAGCCAGTGGGCGCATACATGAGTGACTGGAGGACGGGGGAGGAAGGGAGCTTTACGGTCTTTCGCGCGCCTCGCTTTGTCTGGTGCAGTCGGCGGCAGCACTCCGAGTTTAGGATCTTCCCTCTCGTCGGACTGTCGGTCGGCGCTCGCCCGGCGGCGACGTTCGCGCTGCGGGCGCACGGATACTGACGCGCCCATCGTTCGCCCTGGATGGACACTGACCTCAGCGTTGAATCTTCACTATAGTGTGAAGCTGCCGACCCATTGCACTTTGGCTCGGCATCAGGATGCGCTTAGCGCTGGTGCGCTTGGTGACAGCACTTGGACAACTCGGATACCGCTTGCCCGCCGGAACTTCCCGATGCACTCAACACTGGATACTGTGCTTGTGCGTGCTGTGTGTGTGTTCCGTGCACCGTGTTTGGTGGCGACGCCTGGATTACCGTGTGCGCCGCCGGAATTACCGCTGCGCTCACCACTGGACTACAAAAGTATTTCGCGCGATGCCCTTAGCCGTTAGTAGCGAGAGATCGTCGCGATTTCAGACGCAGTCCGCCTGGGCTGCGTCTCGCAGATCACGTGTTAGGGACAGGCGCATCCGCTACGCAGGCGCTACGAGCGGGCGTTCTCCGCGCGCGCGCTTGCTTTGTCTGTTGCAGTCGGCGGCAGCACTCCGAGAGTTTAGGTTCTTTCTCTCGTCGAACTGTCGGACGGCGCTCGACCGGCGGCGACGTTCGCGCTGCGGGCACTGGATACTGACGCGCGCTTCGTTTGCTCTAAGTGGATACCCACTGACCTCGGCTTTGAATCTTCATAAAGTGTGAAGCTGCCGACCCATTGTACTTTGGTTCGGCATCTGGATGCGCTTGGCGCTGGTGTGCTTGATGACAATGCTTGGACAACTCGGACACCGCTTGCCATGCCGGAACTTCCCGATGCACTCAACACTGGATACTGTGCTTGTGCGTGCTGTGTGTGTGTTCCGTCCACCGTGTTCGGTGACGACGTCAGGACAACCGCGTGCGCCGCCGGAATTACCGCTGCGCTCACCACTGGACTTACAACAGTGTTTCGCGCGCTGCCCTTAAGCGTTACAAGCGAGAGATCGTCGCGATTTCACAGCCAGTAATCTTGCGGTCTGAAATCGTGACGATCTCTCGGTTGTAACGGCTAAGGGCATCGCGCGAAACTGCTTTGTAGAGTCCAGTGGTGAGCGCTGCGGGAATTCCGGCGGCTACACTGCCTGGGCCTGAAATTGGGGTACCGCCACTGGAACCAGCCGGTTCCGCCCGGATCTAAGATTGGGGCACCAGTTTGTATCCCATCTGGAGTTGCGCATTTCCAGGCTGAATACAAATTGGTGCCCCAATTTTGGGTCCAGGCGGAACCGACATTTTTCATTCCGGCCTGTTTTTGACATTTTCGTACGGGATATACATTGCAACGTTTAGAACCAATTTTCTCGTTTTCTTGTGAATAACAGGCGAAACACCCGAGTCGAAACGAAGTTCTCGTAGATCGCTTCTTTAGCTCCGAATCTCGTAGCGTAGGTAGAGCTGCTACTGAGCATGCGTACCACTAGCTTTGTCTGCACAATTCCAGAGATCATTTCAGGACGCCGTAAGCTAGCGGGATGGCGGGTGTGGTTGCAGCTTTCGGTGCCTTGTCAGCTTACTGGTGAACGGAGTGCACCTACACTCTTTCTCTGAAATACAATATTTCATTTTTAGAAGGACTACCATAATACAGGCGTATGAGAAATGAAAAGTAGTGTTGTACAAGATTTTTCGAAAAATATTGAAATTGTTGTTTTCTGGATAAGTGTATGAAAAAAGTAACGTGAAAGCGATTTGGGACGTAACGAGTAAAGTAATCCGTTAATTTTCAGCGAAAGTAATTTGTAACGGTAGTCAATTACATTTGAGGCTTGGTAATTTATAATTGTAATCCAATTCGCTTTTCAAGTAACGATCGCAAGCTGCTGGCACCTGAGGCCCGGTGTCTCATGATCCTCCTTCGGGCCACGCCGCCGCCCACCAACGCCATCCAAGGACCGCAGCCGTCGCCGCACAGCCCCCGTCGACGACAACCTGCGACCTGCCCTGCACCCGTCGCTGCTTCAGTGGCCGTCGAGAACGCACCCAAGTCCGAGACCGGCGACGTCCAATTCGACGGCCCAGGAGAATCCCTGCCCTCAAGACTTCGCAGTCCCACGTTTCTAGGGATAGGGGTGGGGATGTGGGGATCATTGGCCACGAGGGGGCAGGACATGGGCCCGCGGGGTCCAAGTGAAAAGAAGAAGAGGACGGTACGGGGAGAGCTCGGGCAGCGAGCTCGCGGATGGTCGGCGATGAAACGGTAAAGGATAAAGCGCTGCCTCCAGATCATCAAACTGTGAGATAGTAGCTCCTTCGTACTTTGCGAAGTGTGATCTCTTTCGTGGCGGTCAAGGCGGGGCCAGATCGGGTGGTGGTAGAAGTGGACACCCACGATCATTCAGCTTGCCGCATCCGCCAATATATATATATATATATATATATATATGGCATTTCTAAGGCCATAGAGTAATCGTAGTCGTTACGAATAAACCTTTGGTACACATATTCCGGTATCGGCAGATGCCAGCGTTCGGCTGGCTTCGCTGGCTCCGACATTATTTTCACTTCTAGCCACTTAGAAAAGGCGTCCGTCACAACTAGAAACTTTGCCCCTAGGAACGGGCCAGCAAAATCAATGCTCACAGTGTTTCCCAGGGTTGTTCAGATGTCAGCCAGTGGAAATACTCTTGAACTAGTTGGTTTGAAATTCTGACGCAGAGAACACTCTTGGACTGTTCTGACAATGCCATTGGTCTATGTTGAACCACCAAGCATGCAGTCTTGCCAGACTCTTCTCTGGCACAATGCTCGTCATGTACCGCACGAAGCTCGTGCAGTACTCTTCCTCAGCATGCTTCTGGAATAACAACTCTTCGGCCCCACAATAAGCATTCTTCCTCCACCGTAAGTTCCAACTTCCTCTTGAAGTACGCTTCCCATATCTGGACTTACGTTCTCAGGTTATCCGGTCTGAGTGAATTTTAGTGCCTTGCTGCACAGTTGGTCTCCCTCTCACTGCCTCCTGCAAAGTCTTCGATGTCTACCTGGACACAGGTCCTAGCTGTCCCAAGAAGAAACCTGTGGCATAGTCATTCACCTTTTCTCCTTGTCCATCAATTGGCAAACGAGATAGGGCGTCTGCGTTGAGATTGTCTTCTGATTTCTTGCAGACCATTGTATATTGATGTGCTGACAGAAGCATTGCCCAACGTTGCAATCCTTGCAGCTGCTATTGTTGGAATGCCTTTCTTGGGTCCAAGGATGGTTGCCAACGGCTTGTTGTCGGTTACCAAAATGAAGTTACGTGCATATATATAGTCATGAAATCTCTTCACTCCAAAGACTATCGCTAGAGCTTCCTTCTCTAGTTGAGCATAATTCTCCTCTGCTCGAGCAAGTGTCCTTGACGCATAAGCAATAGGACGCTCTGTTTTGTCCGGGTACATGTGCGCTAACACGGCTCCAACTCCAACCGGGGAAGCGTCGCAAGAAAAAATTAGTGGTAGCTCTGGATCATAGTGAGCCAATACTGGGGGCTCTGCTCAAAAATCCCTTCAGCTCCTGGAATCTCCTGTCGCACTCTTGTGACCAGGTCCACGGCACGTCTTCATGCAGCAGAAGCGTTAGCGGCTTTAGTATCGTAGACAACTTGGGCACGAAACGTCCGCAGTAGTTTACAAGTCCCAGGAACGATCGTAGCTCAGTCACATTCTTGGGAACCGGTGCGTCCTGCACAGCCTGAACCTTTTTTCTCATTGTGCTTATTCCAGAAACGCTAACTGTATGACCCAGGTAGTCCACCTTGTCTTTCATGAACAGACACTTTTTTCCATGGCCGAAGTCCACAATCCTTCATGCGCGTTAGTACTTCATGCAGTTACTCTGAGTGCGTTGTATCGTCCTCCGTGGTTACCAAAACGTCGTCCAGGAAGACGCAGACACCTGGAATACCTCCCAATATTATCTCCATTTGTTTCTGGAACATAGCAGGGGCGGAGGCGATCCCATAAGGTAGACGCTTGTATCTGTAGAGTCCCTTATGCGTATGTATGGTGACATACTGGCGAGACTTTTCATTCAACACCAGTTGCTCGTAGGCGTGTCTTAAATCCAACTTTGTGGAACTTCTGCCCACCGTTCAAAGTCGTGAACAAGTCAGTGGTTGTTGGCAGAGTGTACTGGTCCACTTCAAGTTGTGGATTTACCGTGAGCTTGTAGTCCCCACAGATCCGGACATCTTTTCTCCTTTTGGAATGTTGATTGTAGGCGTTGTCCACTCACTGTAGTTTATTGGCTCGATGACGTCTCTTTTTATAATGTCATCTAACTGTGCTTCGATCAGATGCTGGAGTGCATAGGGAACTTTCCGACTTTTCATGAACTTTGGTAGGGGCGTATGGCTTCAGCTGCAGATTGACTTCAACTCCTTTGAAGCACCCTAGTTCCTCTTCAGAAAAGTTCGTGACACTCGGCCGGGAAGCCTTCCAGCAATGCGCATCTTTCACAGTATTCACCTGGAGTGCCGGCATCCATGTCTCGTCCAGGACTTGTATCCAATTTCTCCCAACAGTGGTGGCACCTCTGCATTCACCACGACTAGTGGCAGCGTCAGGTCTTCTGGTTGCTTGTGTCATTTGCATCAGCAGTACCACAGACGTTCAAGCTTTGTCCTGAGCAAGTGTGAAGCTTGGTTCTGAAAGGCTCCAGCGTACGAATCTTCAGTTTTCCTTGCAGCCGCTTTAGAATCACTGTCACCGTAGCTCCGGTGTCCACCCCATCTCCGGAGTCACATCATTAACAAAGACGCTTCTCTTGAGGGGTGGTACAGTCAGTAATTGCGCGTTTGTCCGCAGGAGTAAATATTCTTCCGCTCTCTTCTCCTCTTTCAGCTGTTGCACCGCTCCTTTCCTTTCTTGGCTGGTCCCTTGCGTTTGCCTTTTTCATGCTGATTTGACGTTTTCCCTATTTTATGTTGCACGCTGCTGTTTTTGCAGGCTTTCCGCAGGTGACCCTTTTGTCCACATGCGTCGCAGTCGTAGCCTTTGTAGCGGCAATCTTGAGGAGTGTGGTTGGTTTGAGACAACGCCAGCAGGCAGTGCTTGTGCTTGCTATACTCCAGAGCCGTTTATACTGAGAGAGTTTGGCCAATGGGCGGAGCTTGTTGCCCGCTAGAACTAGCGGATTTCGCGATAACACAAAATGGCGTTACTTCTTTCTCTTCTTTATTCCTGAGAAATCGCATAGAGTTCCTATGAGTCAGAGCCACAAAATGGCGGACGGAATTAGTCATCCCCGGTTGTCAGACTACGCTGCTGTGGTTGCCAGACTGTCAAAATATCCTTAAAAAGGCCAAACTCTCTCAGTATAAACGGCTCTGCTATACTCCGTTTCACCTTATATTGTACCGCAGAGGAGTGCTAAAAGCGCGAGCTTATAGCGTTGGGAGCTGCTCTTAACGCACGAGAGTTTGTGCCCTTGAGATATGCTCCTAGAGCAAGGAGCTCGCGCTTCTAGCCTTTCCTGCGGTACATCATAAGGTGAAATAGAGATATAGTTGTTTCACTTCGTCTTCAGTGGTGGCGCGTGCATCCTTGAAAATTTTCATTTGATCCTCAGCCGCTCCAATCCCGCTACCAATTCCACAGCTCGCGTCAGGAGTCAGATTTTCAATAGACCATTTGCTGTCTTACCCAAGCATCAAAGGAGAATGCAGGGATTGGTGTTCCACGCGCCACACGCGCACGCCTTTCCTGTATAAATGATTCGAAGTAAATAACCAAAAGAAAGCATTGACGAACGCGCGTGCAAGATGCCATTTGTTTTAGGTTTTGCTTTGGAAAAGTTACTACTGCTGAGGCCAGCACGTGCAGCGCGTGGAACACCAATCCCTGCATTCTCCTTGATGCTTGGGTAAGACAGCAATAGGTCTGTTGTTGAGGCACCGCTTCTGGGCCATCAGTGTGATTGAGACCACAAACAAATCGGTCGCGCAGTTGCTCCTCGCGTTTGTCTCCAAATTGACAGGTCTCCGCCAGCCGTCTTAGTTCTGCCCGGTACGTGGTTGAGGGTTCACCTGATCTTTGATCCCGCTTTCTAAAATTGAAGCGCTCCGCTATCACTAACCGCTTTGGAGAGTAGAATCGACTTAGGAGTTATACGAGCTCTTCATAAGCCCTCTTGTTCGGTTGCTCAGAGAGACGACAGATCCCGAAGTCTGGAGTAGAGTTCTCGGTCCGATGGCAGTGATCAAAACAGAAACTTTCATCTGATCGGTCTTGATTTTCTCTTTTTTGCAACTCGAAATACTCTTGAGGGCGTTCCTCGTACTCGTCCCAGCTTGTCACCTTCTCTCATAAGGTTCAATCGAAAGCTGATAGGTCGTCCATGATGGACAGTACCTGGATCGGTCGAATCTTGCCCTGTTAGATCAGGTCTAGGTTGACTCCCTCGTCACCACTTTGTTTTATTTCTAAGGCCATAGAGTAATCGTAGTCGTGTACGAATAAACCTCTAGTACACATAGAACAACTATTTACAATCAGGGTGATTCCGGTATCGGCAGAAGGCGGCGTTCCGCTGGCTCGCTGGCTCGCGTCGGTCAGCTCGGAGCTCGATTTTTCCTCGTCGTTCCGTGTGTCTACTCTTGGACACAACAATATATATTAGCTAACATAAAGAGCCTGAGTCACAATAGCTATAAACTGGAAGGCGCCGATATGTACTTTTAACGCGTCTTGCTTTGTAAACTTTTTTTTGTATACAATAATGTGGAGCTGGTGTTTAAAGGGTTATTTCAATTATTGAACGTGTTTATGGCTGTGATCGCGTCTTTGCCACGGCGTTTCGGACTTATACCCGATTCACACGGCAGCGTAAAAGTACCTTTGGCTTAGATCCCTAGCCGAAGGTACCTGCAATAAACGGCGTTCTTGATGCACGATAAATAAACGGAGCACTTTAAGCTGACGTCGATTGCATTCCAGTTTAACTGCGAGAGCAGCACGTGATAAAAAAATTATTCCTCAAAATCGGTTTGACGCGCAGTTTTTTTATTATTTTGTGTGAAATATCACATTAAAACCTAAATATTTCTGTCTCCTTTTGCGGCACTTTACTTTTATCTCTAAGTCTAAGGGCGCACCTAAATGAGTCTTGCTTTAAAACGTCCGACCCGTCTGGCCAAGCTGGCCCTAAATCATCTGCGTTTACGCCAACGTTACTAAAACTCTCAGTTGGGAAACTCACCCTCGAAACCTGGGCCGCTGGCGTCCACTGAGACCGAGCTAAATACGATGACAGCGCCACCCTTTAGCAACGAGTTTAAACATGAAAGTTGCTTTACGTAGCTACTGCGTGATGGCCCAGCGAGATGGCGCCACCGGCCTTGTCCGACTCGACGTGCAGCCATGCAGTTCCAGGAGTAGACGCTGCGGGTGAAACGGCGGCGTTGCGGTCGCCATTTGCTCGGTTCTCGTTACGGATCGGAGCCACTTTTTTAAAGCAGGCTCTATGGCAGTTTCCCAACTGAGTGGTTCTAGTAACGTTGGTTTACGCGTTGGCATTGAGAGGTGGGTGACATTTTTATGTTTAGCAGCTCCATTTTCTTGCAAAGTTCTCACTGAAGTAGCTAAATAGTGCCCGGCAAAAACGAACCACGACGCAATCTTACGGTTACGCCAGTCACACGATCGAAAGGGATGGACGACGACGAAGATAAAGGGTCCTGGGCGGGAGAGTCGGGCGACTCGTCTACAACCTCGAAAAAGAGCTCGCCGTGGTCCATCGCGTTCGGGTTCGTAGCAGACATCGTTTTCCACGTGTCGCCGCTGCTACCTGCTGGCTAGAGTATGCCTACATCGTTAATGTATTATTCCATCACTTTTGTGTTCACAATAATTTTATAATTTGCTACTTATATATATTCAATTTGTGATAATGTATTAAACAAGATATATTTATATATCTGTGATATTATTTCTGAGTTCGTGGGTCCAAGGCGACTCCCTGTAGCTGTAAAGGGAGCTCGGCGAGCTTCGTTTAACCAAGTTTAACACAGGACCTCCCTTAGCGAAAGGGACCTTTATGCTTCATGTGATCACGTTCTCCAGCTCCCTTTACGACAGGTACCTGTGCTAAAGGTACCTTTCCGCTGCCGTGTGATTTGGGTATTACTCCTGTTGAAGCCATCCCGGGGCCCACACGACTGTAAAAGAAAAAATCTCGCAAGAAGTAACTGAATAAAAATTATAGTTAAGTGAGTGAATGTGTAATTGTGTAAGCAATGCAGCAATGCGTTTAAAATGTAATAATTTCAGTCAGAGGTAGCACAGAAAACGCTAGTAAAAAAGCCATCCCAATATGCCAGACGCTTAAGAAGAACGTTCCACACGTGGCCACACCACCAGGCGTGCGGTTTCCGCCCCAAGTTCGCTGGCATATTTCAACGAATACTAGCAGCGCCATTTCACACAATGATCCAGATTTATTGTCGCTTATTAGTAGATGGGTTTGCTAATCACACTGCGGTCAACTCTGGCATGCGGATATAATTCACATTAAACGAAAGTTAAAAAGGTGAAAAAAGAACATTTTGGATGTTAATAATTGACAACTAAGCAAACAACTTAAGCAGATGATGAAAACGTCAAAACAAAATTACTTTTTAGTAACGCTTCGCGACTTCCTACGAAACCCACAAACGATTATCGCGATTTATGAGCCCAAAGAAAGACAGCATTAAACAAATCACCTCGAACGGAAGGGTAGTGACAGACACCAGCATTCTAGCAGATAGCTTCAACTTTTCTGTCGGCACCCTCTTTTTTAACGTATGGCCGTGTTTTTGAAGATTCCGTGACATGTTCGCGATGTTGCTATTTTGTCTTACGTCGATTGCCAACTCTTGCAAACCGAAAGTGCAGACAAAGCAAATGGTAGAAAAAAGAATGCTCGAGATTGCCTTTTGCCACAGCATTACCCAAATAGTTAAAGATTTCACTAGAGTAAACAGATACTAGTCATTCTTTGCTGGACTTCCATTTTCAAGCCATAATATTATTGAGTACAAGGTCTCTGTGGTTGACGGTATATCTGATCATAAGATGGCTTTGGTGTCTATAGATTGAGGTAAAAAAGTTGCGGCTTTTTGTGCATTGAGCATCTGGAAATATCGTTTAATACGTTCAGAATTATTGTGTAGCATTGGTGATATACAGCGTGCATAAAATTACTTCAAAGATACTGTTTCTTACTGCATTGATTAATACGTACACAACAGAACTAAAAAAAACAAAGCGACATAATCCTTGGATAACAAGAAAATAATTCAAATCAAACGAAGATTAAAAAGGTGTGGAAAAAAGAGCGTTCTAAATGTCAATATGCGACAACTAAGCCAAAAACTTAAGCAGGTGGTAAAAACGTCAAAACAAAACTCATTTTTCGGTAGCGCTTCAAATTCTTATGAAACAACCCCAACAAATTCTGGCGATATTTGAACCCAGAGAAAGAGATCTTGAACAAATCACCTTAAATGGAAGGGTAGTAACAGACACTAGCACTCTAGCAGATAGCTTCAATCTTTTCTTTCAGTCAGTATCCACGCGCGAGACATCACACAATAATCTAGAAATCAGGACCGAAAGAATGACGGAGCAGCATACGCAGAGTGACAAGAATATGGAGGCAAGTTCCAAAATCGATCGACGGAGTGATATTATGCGCCCCATGCCTGAGTTAGTAATAACAAAAGAGGACTTCTGTTAAGGCTGCTAGACCTCGACACAAAAAAGCGTGTGGCCCAGGTAAGATACCTGATATTTTTTTTCAAGAGGTACGCTGAATGGATGTAATTTTATTTCCACTGCTTATTTGTAAGTTCATTGCAGTCATCGCGGCTTCCCTCAGACTGGCGGTGTGCACGCGTTGTCCCAATCTTCAAAACGGGCGATAAACTGACCATAGGCAATTACAGACCAGTTCCTTTAACATCTGTTGCATATAAAGCCATGGAACATATTGTCACGGGTAGTGACCAAAAGATCAATAAATAAACTGGAAGAAATAAACGTTTAATGTGGCGAACTTGTGCCGAAAATAAAAGGGAACAGAAGATAACAACAGAGCGTCGCGTGCGTCGAGTCGGCGAAACAGTTGGATCGAACGCATGGGCGAGACTGACTCGACAAGGTCGCGGGCGGTCTCTCATCTAGAGTGCGTCACTATCTCGAAGATTCTGCGAAGAAGGCTCGAGCGTCGCGCGCTCGGGGCGAGAATGAACACGCGCTTTCTAGAACAAGAGCGCAGGAATAAAGGATCGAAGTTACGTCGGGAACAAGAATAAATCAGAACTTTCTAGACCCCCGTCACCGGGCGTTGCTTTCCCGGTACTGCGCGCGCAATATCAAAGCAAAACATTTTTTATCACCTTGAATCCAAGCGAGTTACTTTATTCCAAACAATATTGGCTCCGGCCTGAACTGCCAACAATAACACAGCTGGTTGAAATAACTCATGACAGAGCGTCCACATTTAATGACAGACAACAATTCGACGTTATTTGCATAGACCTTTCTAAAGCTTTTGATCGGCTACCACACAGGAAACTTATGTTAAAACTCAGAACTTTTTGAATTCACCGAATGATTATCAAGCGAATAGACTGATATCTAACTAATCGAAGTGAAATTGTTGAAATTAACGATAACGTGTCAAAGCCCCTTACAGTTTATTTGGGTGTTACAATTAACCCAGGGTTCTGTTTTGGGGCATTTACTACTTTTGATATATATAAATAATAAAATACATGGGACTCCACCAGATATTTAAATCAGGCTCTCCGCAGGTGATTGCATCATTTATTCAGCCAATAAGTAAAATGAGCAACAAATTTCGCTAAATAAACATCTGGACCAATATAAAACAATGGTGTGACAATTCTGATGTAAAAAGAAATTACACCAAGTCTGCGTACTGCCATATAACCAAAAAACGAGCGAACTCCATAAATACTGCATTGTAGATACAGAATCGAGCAATGTAGAGTACTTTAAGTAGCTCGCTGTCACTCTTTCTAGAGACTTAACATTGACAAAATATATCGACACGATCTGCGCATCGGCATATGAAAAACTGTGTTTTCTCACAGATAAATTAAAACACGCAACGAAAGAGATTTATACAGTAGCATACAAAACATACATTAGACCCATCTTAGAATACGGTTGTGTCGTCTCGGGATCCTCACACAAAGAGATATGTTGATAGGTTCGAAAAGATCGAACGACAAGCTGCACGTTTTATTCATTCTGGCTACAGGCAGACTGACATCCCCGAAGGAAATGCTCCGAGCTAGCAATATAGAGCCTTTGGGTAGGAGATAAATCGACACGTGTAAAATTTCTTTATCTAGTCATTAATGACAAACTAAACTTAGGTCCAAATAAATACTTCCTCCTTTCAAGTTCCAAAAGATCGATGACTAAATCGCTCAAAAACATGCCAAACTTACAGTAGCTGAATAGCTACCGTAAGTAACCTTTAAGCAGTACTTTTTGTGAGATCGATTGATGCTTGGAATATATTGCCCAGTGGTATTATGAGTTTGGAAACTGTAGCCTCCTTTGAGCATTCCATCACACAGCTGTTAAACTAACAATAGTTCTAAACGACGCGTTCTGAATCTGTATTTTGTAATGATTGTTTACGATAATTTTATTTTTCATCTGTTTAGTAGGCTACGGTTCCGCCTCGTTGCCATTGCTTGTTCTTAAGAGGGTCGATCTGCTGAATCTTCTAAGTTTTATGTTGGTGTTTTTATTTTTGTTGTACTGATTAATACTCTCCCTGTAATGGCCCTCAAGGTAGGGCTAACAGTATTTTCAAATAAATAGATAAATGTCAGGTGGGCTTTTTTTTTTTGGGGGGGGGGGGGGGGCGCTTCCAAAGCCCAAGACTACTCTTCTTTTCTCATCTTTTTAGCGGCGTCGAGGGTGAGATTGCACTTTTTATAGTTCCCTAAAGCTGTCGATAAAGGCGTTAACATTCTCTTATGAAATTTTTAGAAAATGCCCCATTCCGTTGCCCAACCCCGGCCCTGGAACAAAATCTGCTATAAGTCCGAGCAACAGCGAGAAAATGTGGTTACTCTGCCCAGTCCGCAGGCCGCGCCGGGTCGGGTCTGGCCCATCGTATTGTTCCTGTGCCGGTGCGAAACTCTGGATAGAACTCTGCCTTTTTGATTTTGCCCCCCCCTCCCCCAACGCAAACAACGTTAAAAAATGTCGTCTTTTGGTATTTTGTGAGGGAAGGGGGGATATAAACCTGCCCCCCTCACACACACACACTTTGGAAAGAGGGGGAAGAGCCAGTGACCCCTCTGCCCTCCCCCCCTACCACGGTTGGTACGCCCATGGTTTCTGCAACGCTTATTAAAATAACATTTGTAAAACCTCACTTACTTGTTCCAGATTAGCAGGTCTGAAATGTTTCTCCCTTCGATGAACATTTTCTGAATAAAAATGAAGCACATGAAATATAGAGGGAGGATCTGAAGTCGGCCAGACTTAAATTGAGCGCCAAATTGACTTTTTAAACGTAAAGTTCTGGTGTAAGTAGGTACACAGGTAAAGTAAAGTGGTGCGCTTTTTAGTAAAAGTATTGAATGATTGGTACACTTAGTAAAGGATCATAGAAACCAAAAATCTACATTTTCGATACTTCAATCGCATGTAAACAACAAATTATTTTTGGGTCACTGCCGTGTTTGATAAACTGAAGAGGATACATAAGTAAACTTTGCTTACTTTCTATTACACCACTTTTGCATTTATAAACGCCACAATGACCCAATATGCCAATCGATGCTTTCGCACAAAAAGGCTTTGCGTAGATTCGTTAATAGGTAAAAACAATCTTCATTTTTTGTGTGTTTTTTGTTTACTTGAGGGAGCTTATATTTTCATTAAATGAATTCACCCTGTTGTATCTTATTTTCACTGCGATCATGGGATTTTTCGTCTACCTTGCACTTGGGACTAGTTGTTCTGGGACCATGTTCTCTACACCCGCATTCAGTGCTATAAAACGAAGTACTAAGAATGTATGCTGCCTAGCCATAATGAGGTATTGCATGTTCTAACAAATGTCCAACACTCGGATGATGATAGCGAATGAAGTGAGCAGACTGAATTTCGTAAAGGTTCCAACCTGTTCTTGTTTTTTTTCTCCCTCACCCTACCAACCTTCGGCGTCAAGTGAAAAAAAAGAGTTGGGAGGAGGGAGGGGGTCACCCATCCGCCCCCCCCCTACCCCCCACGCCAGGTCGTGCGCCACTGGCCGACAAAACAACACGTACCAAAACAGTGCAGCATATAAACGGCAAAGAGACGACACATCAGGCAACGAAACAGCACGTAACGAATATAGTGCAGCATAGAAGCGGCAAAGTGACAAAACATCACGCAACCAAACTGCACGTGAGAACAACACAGCAACGAAACTGCACCCATGTAGGTTATGTGGAGTCATAACACCAAAGGTACTTGCCTCAAGGCAGACATTTTATTGAGCGTAGACGGCATTCGTGGCTACCGAGTTAAACAAAACTTTTATTTTTCATTGAGTCACCGCTTTGAGTTTCAAAATAATAGTAAAGTATTTGCAAGTGCTAAAACTTCGGACCTCTCGGGTGACGCATGCTTCAGTTATTAATTTATAGTACTAATTTCCTATTCTAGTTTGCACTGCGGAAAATTTGTGTGCCTTAAATTTGAAAACAGAAATAAATAAAAAACCTTTAGCTCTAAACTTGACCCATCAAGATATCCGCGTGCGGCTAGCACAGCTTATCAGGTTGCGTATTGCCAAGTACAGACATTATACATATTTATTTGCTATAAATGTAGGGTTTTCTTTGAATGGTCGCTGAACGTTACTAAAATAATCTGACAGTGTGCTAGTGGAAACTATCGGATAATCACCAACGTCATTTATATCGCGGCACAAGTCGACATCAACGTGGATGAATCGTGCTGTCAATCAAAATGCAAATGTAGTCACAAATATATAGCATCAAAAGAATAATTCGACCTTTGAACGAGTGTACTTAAAGTTTAGTGTTCTCCTTCGGTAAAAAACTGCTGCACATGGCGGCCACACAATTACTATGAAATGATTAGCGTCCAATTCATATTAAATGCACAGTTACTTTTCTATTTTGACGAGATGGTGGTGGTATAACTTATAGGGCAAGTATCCAGGGTGTTGCTCGAAACGTGAACCAAATCGTTCCTGCGAAAAGTACGCATCGCACTGCAAAAACATTAATGTCGTGTTGGTTTCTGGCAAAGGGCCCCTTTGAAAAAATTAATAACGTTGAGTATAATTAGTTTACTATGTATTTTCGATTAATTAGCTTTTAACACAGCATGTGCTTATGGGCTGGATTTCATCGAAAAGGGTAAGGCATGAGTGTGACGAAAAAGCGTTACACGCTGGCCAAGGCAACATGAAGGATGCATGCCCATAGCAGGCAATTCATAGGCATTCAAAACAAAATTAGTCCCAACAGTTAATACATGATCATAAGTAGGAACACAAAATCAAAACAAGAAATATTCACTAAGGAGCTCAGTGGGAATCGAACCACGGACCATGGGATCCGGGGTTCGCGACATCTTTGCTGCGCACAGACACACACACGGATATACGGAACATGAAACATTTTCGGAAATATTAGCATAATAAAAGTGCGAGCTACCAGACCAGTCCACAGTATTAGGTGTAGCAGTTTGCAACACATTCCAAATGACGATGCACGTTTGGAATTCTCAACCAAGCAGACTTACTATCGTACTCATTACAAGTAATAAAATTACTTGTAATCGCTTTATTTTTGGAATAACTTTCTAATCATTAAGCACATTTATTGGGAAGTTTTCGCTATAGAAACCTGAGTAGTTATAGAAGTACGAATATTGGTTGAAACCGTTATTAGTTTCTTCCCACTTTTTAATGCCGCACTTTGTTTCTACAAGTTTTCTGCCAAGGAATCATTGAACCAAGCCTCTGACAGCAGGATATATGATTTACCAAAACTGGCGAATTAAGGATGAGGCCCCGGCGGCCATGAAAAAATGACGATATATGCAGGTGTTGGAATCGGAACTCGAACGCTTGGTTGCTTCCTAAAAATATTTAGAATACACGAACACATAGCATAAGAAATGGTCTTCATCTTGATATAAAACATATATGTGTACATTAGAAATTCTCCTCGCTGGGAATAAGTGTAAAGTGGCGTTTTCGGCCGTACATTGTTTGGTAGTACAAATGCACAGAGTTTAATGTTGGATCGATTTGGTATAAATTTTTAAGAGGCGTAGATAAAGAGTGCTTGCGTTGCATATCGAGGCCCTTTTTTCATTTTCCTTCTATACTGAGAGCTGTATCTCTTGCAATATTGGCTTCATGGAGAAACAATGCACGTTCAATTTCCACGACAACTGAGTCGGTTTTAGGTGTCAAAGTTGTAACAAAACTTTATTAATGAGTAGAGCCTCAAAATATGTGCTAAATGTCATTGATACTGATGCTAAATGTTTTGTTGTAAGGCTCGCGGGAAAATTACTAAAAATGGAAAAAATATACACATTTTATTTCGTAGTACACTGCAAATGCACCGCCGTTAGTTTCCAACACCTGCTATTCGAACTCCTGGCAGACAAACTTAAGTATATGCTCGTTTGTATATCGTGGCCTTTTTTTTAAAAAATTGCGTTTAGAGTTTCTGGGCAAAATTTTGAACTGCGAGAAATATCCACCTTCTTTAGACACAAGAAGGTACTTTTATATATATATATATGTTTTACTGGTTGAGAGGTAATGTCATTATAAACTAGATAAGTTATTTTTGCGTATGCAAATTAGCTGCTTCGCATTTAGTAAACGTTGCTCATTTTTGTGTAAAGTCAGAAAAAACATAATAGCAAGTTCTTTTGGAGTTTTTGTGACCGATTGGGCCATCTGTTGAGTTGTGACAAAGATTGACGAACTACTTGTTCAGGAAAATTTCTTGGGTGGCGCTGATTTTGTCCTTGATATATAGACGCTTTTAAGGCTGCGGTCCCACGGCAGCCATCTTGAACACGGCGTTAGTTCAACCAATAGATGGCGACACGCACCCGTGGGTGTTTAGTGGGGCCGAAACATTGGTTCACGGTGGGATGGCTCGAGCACCATCACGTTCCCCTCGTGGCCTTGCTCGCGCCGCTGCCAGCTGTGCTCAGCTGGCTCAAGTAGCGTGGCCCAGCAAACGCATGTATGCGAAAATGTCAGGCTGGGTATAAATTGTTCTCTGATATAGGGCAGGAGATCGAACTATAGGGGGCGCTTTATCTGAGCTTGTTGTCCCCGCAGCCCGGTGTTTACAAACACAGCATAACAAAGAAATTGAACCTCGCCATGCACGGTCTGGACACGAGCGCTTCACTCTTACCGGTGCTTTGGTCGCACGAGGAGCGGCCATTCGAATCGTCACCATCGATATCGCTGATCAAAACCACCAAGAAAATTCGGTTTGCTGTCCCCACAGCTGAAGCGTGCCGCCAGAGGCGTGACTGTTCGATCTCCTCCCAATAGGGAGATGCGGTTCGGCGGTTGTCACGGGCTTTCGCAATAAATCTTACCAAGAAGGAATCAATTGTTGATTGACGTGTCAATATTCTATCAATGAAAACTTCTTCTGCAGGAATGCACGCTCAGTAGACTCAATCTTCCAAGACCCCAGTGGAAGCGGACGTCAAGTAAACTGCTTCGCGATTTACGGTACTTACCTCACCATTATAATGATTACTGAAAAGTGACGTCACGAAATATTGTGTTTCACGGGATCCGGAAGATGTTGTAAAGGTTGTTACATTATAGTTCCCAGAAAACAAACGCCGTTGCAATATTTTCGGAAGTACCGACACACATAATGTTGTAAGTACAGCTTAGGAGGAGTATGATGAAAACCATCCGAATAAATAGGAAGACGTTTATTTGCAATGAAGACGCTATGAATGAACGGCGTTTAGCGACGGCAAGTTATGAGCGTTCGGGAATTTATAAGTTCACGTGATTGCTAACTATGGACATGCGGACAATGAAGACCTGTTTTGTCGGGAGATGGAGTTGCGGTGATGACCTGATATCGGACGACTCGTGGCAGACGAACAAGCAAGTTTCTTCTCAGCGAATGGTAAGCGTCCAGTGTCAAGCACAGAACGTGGCTACCGACGTTGTCGACGTTTCGAACACTTACCGCTTTCGACAAAAGTGCTGGCACCTGGGCTAACTTTGTGCAAAGACTCGAAGTCTTCCTCGAGTCCAGCGCCATCATGAACAGTAACTGAAAACGATCCACTATTCAGTCGGTGGGTGGCGAAACGTATCCGCATCTGCGGAGTCATGGTCGATGCGTACTCTAAGTGGTTGGAAGTTTACACGATGCCTGCCACGACGTCCAAACGCGTCATTGACGTTCTACGCTCTCTTTTCCCTACTTTTGCCCTACCGAAAATACTTTTCTCTGATAACGCGCCAAATCTTGCTTCAAATAAAATAAACAAGTTTTTGAAAAAAAAAAAAAAAACGGCATCAGGCATCACATTAGTGCACCATACCATCCTGCAACTAACGGGCAAGCAGAACAGATGGTGTGCGAAACGAAGAAAGCCCTCTTGAAGCTTACGGAAGAAGCAGTTCAGTGAAGAATCGCCAGGTTCTTGTTCCAGCAGCACGCGACGGTCTCATCTTACACGGTAAAAACACCGGCCGATGCAATGTTCGGCGGACGAAGAGCCAGACCCCTCGATCTCATGATACTATGGCCTACGAACGAAGATCAAGAGATTCCCAGATCGGGAGTAATGGCAACTTATTCGGTCGGACAACTCGTCTACGTGAGGAATTTCAGCGGAAGTCGGGCCTTCCATGTAAAACTTGAGTAGAAAAGGCTCTATGTTGGTTGACCAGAAGGTGTCTTCCCTCTGAATACGTTGGATATCAATGCCCTTGAGTGTAAATATAACGAAATCACAAAACTCTCTTTTTGTATTGTGTAACTGCCCTTGTATTTGGTAGTAGAAGCTATGGTATTGATTTGGACCTTTCACACCAGGCTCCTTTTTCTTATTTTTCGCCTCATACTCCTTTGCGGTTTCAGTAGGCTTCAAGAATCTTTTGGAACGGGGACACTTTACGTCAACGAGGCCATTTGTTCCAAGTAGTCAATCAGGGAATGCTGCTAGAAATCCGTCCCTCATATTAACGAATAAGCCGCACTTCTGCACAGTGCAGTTTTCCTGTTCCACGTACAGTTGTAAAGCAGCATCCTCATTGATTCGACCATATTCTGTTGCGGGTGAAGAAAGGTCTTTGGGTACACGATACTTGAAACAAGTCTGGCACTGTACGTTGTGGTTCGATACCCACTAATGTCGTCGTCCTTATAGAGCTTCATCATTTAATCATTACCTCGTCACCTCATATTGCTCTTCATCAACAATAAGTACAATAGGCTACCGCCATATTACAATACATGAATTAAAAAATTGAGTCGTTCAGTCCTTCATTATGTTTATTTTTATATAATGTTACTACGTTACATTACCTCGAGACGATCGACGTCCATCGTCAATCTTCAAATATACCTGTATATAAATTAGACGCACAATCACAAAAAACACAGCGTGCCGCCTCTTTTCTTTGGATCGTCTTTTTGAAATCAGCGCAAGCTCGCGTGTTCTCTCTTCTGAGACGGTTAGAACGGTCGCACATAAAACCCGCGTTTCTCCTACCCGACCGCTTCCTTCTCTCATTATGTGTAGTTGGTTATAAATAAGTAAGCTATAATAATGGTGTATTATTCATATTTAGTTTCAGTTTCAGTCACGGGAAAGGAGGTTCGCGGGCACTAGTGCCACTAGCGGGAACAATGAGGAAGAGGCAGGTGTCAAAAGGTAGTGGCTTGTGGAACCCACGGGGCTTACGTCATGGCCCCTTCAGGTATTACAAGCTCCTTGAACAAGGGCATGAATAGTGTCATTAAATAAGCTACGCTTCAGAGTAACGACACTTGGCCATATCGTGGCGTAAAATCATGGTTGCCAGTGATCTGAAGCTTTATCTAAAATCACAGGAAACTCTTTTCTGTCCTCCACAAATGTTTAAACAGTCCGCGACAGAGCAAAGCAATATTGCATCAGCTTCCTAACACCGGATAAAATGCTGAG
>JAZHYW010028387.1:0-14358 GCA_037355805.1 Ixodes ricinus | reverse complement strand
TGCTTCGTTCAGTTGTATTGCTAACCTTTTTGACACCGTGGGACACCTTGTGTATGCACAGCAGACCACAGGTCTTACCGTTGGTTTTCCGGCTCCAGCTAAGTTCGGGACGGTTGTGTGCAGCCGTGAGATCCAAGGTGGTCGCGCGGGTACAAAAATGTCAAGTTAAGCACCGCAACCGGTTTATCGCCTGCGCATGTGGGGTGGTTTATCTAATTCCCTTCTCCTATAGGAAACGTGTACATTTGGGCAGACGGGGAGTGTATTAAAGCTGTGCCGGGCTAGGGAGACATTCTCTATCTTTGCGCTCCTCCCCGTCTGGCAACAGCGGTCCACGGTGAAAGATGTACATGCTCTCCAATGCTTAATGAAATAAAGATTTTTAGCCAGCCATAGAACTAAGTATGCTCAGGGAGGGTTGGCAGAAGCTTTTTTATTTCCAACCATAACGCGGGCATGTGCGCCAAGTGTTCCGTCGACCTTGCCCTGGTTAGTGATGAAATATATGCTTATCAGAGAGTGCGGGTAAATACGTGCTTACGTGTCGGTTGATGGGAAGATGACGTGCTATCGGGTCGATGTGTATGTTTATCTGGTTTCAAGTTTACTTGGTGAGTGAGCAGAATGTAAAAATTCGGTCAGCCAAGTCAGTGCTGTATGCAATA
The DNA here is from genome assembly GCA_037355805.1 of Ixodes ricinus. Taxonomy (NCBI): domain Eukaryota; kingdom Metazoa; phylum Arthropoda; class Arachnida; order Ixodida; family Ixodidae; genus Ixodes; species Ixodes ricinus. Next base: position 13,693 of record JAZHYW010028387.1, on the reverse strand, counting down.
GTGTTTCCTTTGCGGTCTCTCGTCTTTTTTTGCGCTGTTGCACACCCATTCATTATTATCCAAAAAAACATGACTTGCGAAACAAAACATGCGATTAAAAACGGATGTTTCACCTTTCTATTTTGTATTGGTACACTAAGTTCAAGAAAAAAGAAGGAACGCATCACCGATAACGGATTGTTCTTATCATTTTGTCAACCCGCTTTTAAGGTTACGTTTTGCTGTGTTTCATCAGTATACCTGTGACTTCTTCTAGCCTATTAGCTGTGTGTCAGATCCTGCCTCAAGCGGAGCAACAAATTCCACGCTTTGCGGGCACTGAAATCGCTACACGAAATGCTTATTTTGGAAACGATAGACGCGGTGAGGTCCGGACTACTGTAGTCGGTTACAAGTCAGCAGAATGCGGAGATGCTCTCCCATAATCGTGATGCGACTGTTTGAAATCCGTCCGAAAGTCGAAAGCACAGGTTCCCTGGAAACACCTCTTGTTCCGCTTCAATGAAGGTAGATAATGACTGCAGAGTGATGCCAGCTTGTTCCCAGAACCTCTCCCCCCTCTTTTTTTTTAAAGGCGATAACTGCATCTTGCATCGGAGAGAGAGCCGAGCCCCTGAAAGTGGCCTTTCCATTCGTCGGAAGGGGAGCTAATCTCCCAAGTCCCGTCGGTTTCTATCGGAAACAAAAACGACTTCTAATCTTCCTCTCGTGGCTTCCACAACGCAGTCAAGGTCGAAGGATAAAGCAAATATTTACAGAAGAATAGGGCCACTCCTTACGCATTAGGCGCAACGTCACGGGAACAGTGGAACGCTGTTGGATGCGGCGGCGGCGGAGGGATATATGACTCCTCTGAGGGGCATTTTCCGTTACCTTCTTGACTTGTGACCATTCTATGACACCCATGAAAGAATAAACAAAGGGCTTGCTCAGCGTATAGGGTGACATGGACCTGCGCCATACAAGAAAAAGTAGCCTTGGTTGCTTTGTTAGTGCAGTAGGTATTCTTGGCTTTCTTGATCTCGCATGAAATTCTACGTAAAACAATATCTTTTAAAAGTGAACATTTGACAGAGATCTGTCTGCTGGGAGCAATTAATTATTAAAAAATTCGAACACCAACCAAGCCCTTCTAAGGGACCCTACGTTCAAGACCGATTCGATCTCTTCAGGGGCGACTACGGCTATGGCCGTTGAGGAGCAGTGTCTTTTTTCCCTTCTACGGCGGGTGTCTGGTTTTCTTACGGCTGTGCTCACAAAGTGACTGAGCCCGTTCACATAGGCGGATGGTAAGCTCCGAGAGTCCTATTAATGTTCTGTGGCGTTGTTTCGAATATGCCATGATTCGAGGAACAGCTGTTCGAGGATTTGTCTCAACGTCAAGTATGCATGCGTTGTCAAAGTCGATAGGATGGTCCATGACGTCGGTGCTCAGCGACCGCGCTACGCTCGGATCAACTTGCGCACGTCGTTTCCATGCTGACAGATTCTCTCTTTATAGTTCTTTGTTTCGCCGATGTATGTGGCCGCGCAAACCCCGCAAGGAGATCTTGTATATAACGCCCTGAGCATCTTTCTGGTTACCAGTGGCGATCTTTTGGGCGTGGCATGAGTCGTCCAGGAGCGGAACGCAGGTGTGTGCGCTAGCTGTATACCCTCTTTAGCAAGCACACGTGCCAGTGCCTCGCTTGTTCCGTTGATGTAGGGAACGCTGATGCGCGAGGTGGGGCAGAAACTCGCCTTGACTGTTGCTGCGTGTCGTTGGTTTCCGGCCCACACGGCGAGCAACGCGATGAGATGACGCTGCTCATTGCGGCTCGTTTTTTTCAAGGTTGGCAACGCCAGTTTGTTCCTCGCTGCTTTTGTCCCTCTTCTGATGGAGCAGGTCGGTCTTTGCCCCGGTTGACAGTGTCCCTGACCACCGACGCCTTGGTTGGCTGGTGGCTGGATTCAAACTGGAGGTAGCGTCACAGAGTGCGTCGGTTTCTGGCATACAGAAGACCGGCGTACACCTGGACGCTACCTCCAGAATCCAGCCACCCAGCCAACCAGTGGCGTCGGTGGTCAGGGACACTGTTAACCAGGGCAAAGACCATCTGCCTCATCAGAAGAGGACAAAAGCAGGGAGGAACTGGCCGTCGTTGCCAACGCGCCAAAAACGGCTACACGAGCGGCTTCATTCATCGCGTTGCTCGCCGTGTGGGCCGACAAGGCTCATATCGTGACACGTGCAGCAACAAGTCAAGTGCGAATTCCCGCCCCACCTCGCTGCGTCAGCGTTCCCCTATCAACAGGAACAAGCAGGTACTGCCACGTGATAGCTGGCTAAAGAGGGTACGCAACTGGCGCACACACCCTGTGTCTACCCTTGGACGACTCATGCCACGCCTAAAAGATCGCCCTGGTGAAGAAAGAGCCCAAGGCGCTGTACACAAGATTCCTTGCGGGGACTGCGCGGCCACATACATCGGCGAAAAACAAAAACAAAGAACTATAAAGAGAGGAATCCGCCTGTATACAAAAACGACGTGCGCAAGTTTGATCTACGAGCGTGGCGCGATCGCCGCGCACGCGACGACACATGGACCATCCTATCGACTTTGACAGCGCATCGCATACTTGACGTTGAGACAAATCCTCGGAAAACGACTCCTCGATCATGGCATATTCGAAGCAACGCCACAGAACATTAATAGGACTCTCCGGAGCTCTACCATCCAGCCTATGTGAAACGGGCTTCGTCACTTCTATTGAAAAGCGCACGGCCGTAAAAGAAGAAACCAGACACCCCGCCGTAGAAGAAGAAGAAAGAAGACGCTGCTCCTTCGACGGCCAATAGCCGTAGTCGCCCCTGAAGACGAGGCCGAATTGGTCTTGTTCAACGTAGGGTCCCTATGTTGCATGGGTTTTCTGTTGAAAATTGAATTTTGATAAAGCAATATCTGTATTTTCATTCAGCGAATCCCGCTCTTAAAATCTTAGTTCGGCAGCATCGCAGAAAAAAAATTCAAAAATAATAAATACAACAACGCACACTTTCTGTTTTTTTTGAGTCGAGCATGCAGGCAGAACCGCTTTCAGAAACGAATCCCTAGCTACCCCACGAATAAACCAAGTCATAAAAGTACGCAAAGAACTACAGAAGCAACACAGAAGAAATACCGTGCCCAAAAATTAAAACAAACAAAGGCCAGTCCGAAACTTCGTATAGGTTCTCTAAAAAAGCAATTACTCTGCAGCCATGACGCTAACCTACGACGCATCAGGAAGTGAGGGAATGAAAAAGAGAAAAAAAGCCGCTAATAAATGACTGATGAGGCTGCGTGGCTCGAGCCGGGAAATTTAAGGAAGACCATTTGCACGCATCTGAAAGAAGAGGGGAAAAAGTAAAAATATCTCAGTTTTTTGTCAGCCTCAAATTTCGCATTCGTTTTATGTCAGGGTGAAAGCAGAAGACATACTCTGATGAAGTGGGGGCCTCTTCGGTGGCTAACTTGAATGAAGCGAGTCGAAGTAATCCGTGCCTCAAAGACAAACGGAAGAAGTCTCAACATTTGCGCCGCCTGATAAGAGCGCATCCGCAACGCGTACATTAACGGAACTTCCCAGTGTGTTTCAAGGTTAGCATATGGTTCACCAAACTTACTTTGTGAATTGGTTTCTAGGCAGTATGATAGTAATTCCGCGCAAAGCGGTAATTAACTCGAGGATATTTTTCTAAGGTTGTCCTTGACTTACAGTGGTCGTAAGTCAAGTGGGTACCTCGAGTCGTTTCTATCACCAAGCCAGTCTTGCACAAGTTACTCCAGAAAGTAATCAATTACAATTAAAATTTGTGTTGGTTTAAGTAATCAACTTCATTACTTAATTAATTTAAAGAGAAGTAATCAACTGTTACTCGGAAAAGTAACCGCTACTTTTCAATCCACTTTTGATATTCAAAACTACTTTTTGTGCTAGGTTCCGAAAGAAATCTGTTTTCGTACTGTTCAGTACTCCCCAGTAGCCCCAAGTTCTGGGCCGAAAATTAGCTTTCGTCTGGGAGTTTAGGGCATTGAAAAGCCCGAAGAAGCCAAAGTAGAGCCAAACCTGACCTTCCTTGGCAACAGTCTGGGTATTTTGGCCCTAATTCGCCAAACAAGTGCCAAACTTAGGCTTCACTGCCTGGTAGTTCGGCTGTCATCTGGCATCTTTGGGCCTAAATCGCCTAACAAATGCCAGAGTTAGGCTTACTGCCCGGTGGTTCGGCAGATATTTGGCATTTTTGGGCCAAAATCGCCAAACTAATGCCAAAGTTAGGCTTCACTTTTTGATAGTTCGGCTGTCATCTGGCACCTTCGGGCCAAAATCGCCACAGATGTGCCAGAGTTAGGCTTACTACCTTGTAGTTCGGTTGACATCTGGCATCTTTGGGCCCAAGTCGCCAAACAAGTGCCAAAGTTAGGCTTCGCTTCCCGATAGTTCGGCTGTCATCTGGCAGCTACGGGCCAAAGTCGCCAAACAAGTGCCAAAGTTAGGCTTCGCTTCCCGATAGTTCGGCTGTCATCTGGCAGCTACGGGCCAAAGTCGCCAAACAAGTGCCAAAGTTAGGCTTGGCTTCCCGATAGTTCGGCTGTCATCTGGCAGCTACGGGCCAAAGTTGCCAAACAAGTGCCAGAACTAGGCTTACTGCCTTGGAGTTCGGCTGATGAGGTATTTGATGTACGCGGGTGGTCTTCATCTTAATTAAATAGAAATCAAGTTTTATTCGGCTGGCCACTTTATCTTATTTTGGGTGTCTCTTGATTTCTCCAGTCCAAAGGTTGGCTGAATGTTTTGACGCGGCTGGACCAGGCTTTGCAAACGCAAATTGTGCCGGATGTTGTACTCGCGCGTAGGTACACACGCCAATATCGGGACGCGCCGTGAGACTGGTTCGACATTAAGGCGCGTTCACACCGGCGATGCGATCTAGTCGCGCGATAACTTTCATCGCAAAAGCGACCATCGCGGTCAAAAAGCGACGCGATTTGAGCAGTCGCTTGCTGACCCGACTTTTTGCGATGCGATCTAGTCGCGGAGAGGCTGAGCCAATCAACGGCGTTCGGAGCGAGAGTTTTTGAGAAGCGACTCGCCAACGAAGGCGTTGGACTCGCTCATCGCGCACGCCAGAGTGACCATCTAATCTTTTATTTTTTTTTGCGATGCGATTTAGTCGCATCGCGCGACTGCTTACATCCCCGGTGTGAATGCGCCTTTACAGAAAGTGCTGCCATCGAGCTAGCGCTGCGCGAGACTGATGTGCGCACGTCTCCTCAACAGATATCATTATTAGGCGGCGCATTGCAAAAGCGATCGTGGCTCTGTGCGTGTCTTGCATTGTGATTGAGCACTGTCAAATCCTAGCGATAACAAAGAGCGGAAACGACCGGGGCTCCGTGGCGCCGCTCCCGCATCACACTTGGGGAATTAAAATGAAATCCCGGAACTTGTACTATTTTAGCGTGTTGGTACTTTTTAAACATTTAGAAAGTGGAGACACATAAGGGACGATACAGACAGGACAATCTTTCAACTTCAACAACATTTATTTTCGGCTTCAAGCTCAAAGCCCGCCCGCTCCGTGGGAGTACGGGAAAGGGAAATCTTGGGGGAAGGAGAGGAAGCGGAGGAAGTGTACGCGATCCCCCTGTCCTGCGGGGCCAGGTACATCGGGCAAACGGGGCGATGCCTCAACGACCGACTCCGAGAACATCAAATGGACGCCGAAAGAGCTGCTTCGGATTCTCAGCACCCGATCGTCATTCACGGGAGAAAATGTCCCGGCTGAACGCTCTAATTTCGCCGGCACGACAGCCATGGGAGGCCACTGCGAGCGAGTCGGGAGAGAAATAATTGAGGCCTATCGGATGGCGACAAGCCCGCAAAACATAAGCACCCCTTCCATTTCGCTCTCAAGAAAGGAGATTATCTTTCTGAGGCCCACAATGGAAGCCGAACGCTGACAGACTAAGCAAGGCGACAAGGTCACCGGCAGAAGCGGCCTTTCCTTTCATTCCGTTCCATTTCATTCCAGAGACGGGCTGGGATTCCCCCGTCTCCTAATTTCCCTAATGTTGAACAGGTCGGGACACACTCTCTCCCTGTAGCTTTGGCTGTACAGCAGTTTTGTCTTCTTTTTTCTTTTTATTAAGTTGTCTTCGTTTTTTGTTTTTTTTACTCTAAAGCGTCGAAAATGCAGAGGGAGCTTAGCTGCGTTGTTGATGCCCCTTCGACCTCGCCTTTTGCAAATCGTCCCCACCTGCTTTTGTGTCCTGTCATCGTGTGGCTGTCAGCGAGCGCGACAGCCGCTTTAAGCAAAACCAAAAGGGTGGAGCGAAACGCGTGACCTCTCTGCGTATGACGCGTAGGACAAAACCGTTTGGACGAAAATTTTGTTCACGTGACTCTCTCTGTCACGTTGATGGGATCTCTGGGGCTGTTGTTTTCGCCATTTTGCCTCGTTAAGGCCCTGTACTGCGGCAACAGTTGGACAACTCTATCCGGCAACACGGGGAAATCGTGTTGCAGGCGACCCTGTCGCATCGAGGCAACAACAACAGTCCGACAACATGTTGCTGCCACTAGGAAACCGTGTTGCCCGATTTGTTGTCCGACAACCCTGTCACACCGCGCTGACGGCGGGGACAACACTGGGAACACTCCGCCATCTTGATTGTTTACCTTCGTTCGTGTGCGGCGCGGAATCGCTGGAAATGTGACTCTAAAAAGTGCTAGTGCGTTCGAAGGGCCGGAAATTACCACAAGTACAACATCAACCAGTGACTGTGATTCGAAAACTTGACACGAGGAGTATTTTCCGCTCTTCATTTTATCAAAATGTTCCTCATTAGCCTGAAAAATCAGATAGCCTAACCGAGGAAAGTGACATCGCTGATATATGTTGGGGATATCGCCACCGTATGAAGTGGTTATCTCCGGTTCTTCCATGCAATTCCTATTTCTACTGTAAAATTGAGTTAGCACCGGCAGTACCTCACAGCGCCTTTTGAACCGTGGTGTTGAGCTGAACTGACAGTGCTTCAAAAGCTGCGACACCGACACGATCGGCCCTCATAACAATCGGTGGAATGAATATTCTTCAACGCTGTCTACTTGCCTATCGCCTGCTATGTGATAGCTTCATTCGCTAAACGTCCTGGGTATTTTTAAAACAAATCACGTGTCTGATAGCGACTGTTTTTTTTTTGTTTTTTTTTCAAGTTTTAAGCATCACCATTCTATGATCAGAGTGGTCGTTTTAATGCTTCGATTTTCAATCTTTGGTTTCTTATTTATTTTTATTTGTTTATTTATTCATGAGTACCTCAAAAGGCCCATTTAAGGGCTTTACACGAGGGGGGTACATTCAGGGTAAGAATATCTATCAGAACAAAAGAATAAAACAGAAGTAAAAATAAAGAAAAACACACACACACACACACGCGCTCCAAGAGAAAAAAAAAACCTTGGATTACAGGGAAGAAAAGGAATGCACAGCGAAAGTATGCAGATAAAAAAAAAACGGATGTAAAATGAAGTTATAAGGCTAGCATGCGCGACAAGAACCCCACAAAAGCAATGATTCAAACTAAATGATTACAAATGATAACAATGACAATACAAAAAATACTCTGACGCAAAAATGACAGAGTAAAAAGAGCAACAGAACAATAAAACAGCAAAATTCAGGATGCAGTGGGGGATCATGGGGGGAAAATGATTGGAGAGGGCATTGCGAAACAATTTTTTATCAGATATGTTGACTACGGCTTCGGGAAGACCGTTCCAGTTCTTGATTGCGTTAGGAAGTGCTGAGTTATTAAATGCAGCTGTGGAACCAAAGATGCGTTTGAAGCTTTGCTATTATTTTTACGATGAGATATTCTACTCGGTGGTTCTAAACGTAACGAACCTGGTTGACCGGGATTGAAATGCAGCCGATGTAACAGACAAAGTAGTGCGATTAGGCGGCGGGTTTCGAGGGGGGTGAATAGAGTTATGCTGTTTAATGAGCGAGACGCTAACAAATCGAGAATAAGATGATAATATGAACCAAGCGGCACGGTTCTGGACAGATTCTAGTTGATTAATTAGGTACTTCTGATGGGGGTACCAAATAGGCGAGGCGTATTCGAGTTTAGGGTGAACGTAAGTACTATAAGCTAGATGACGTAAATGGGCAGGTGCGGCCTTTAAGTTTCGTTTTAAGTAGCCGAGAGTGCGTGAAGAGTCAGCGGAAATTGTGTTAATATGAGTGATCCAGGAAAGATTAGATGTAAGATGTACACCAAGGTACTTGTAAGAAAGGACAGAGGGGAGGAGAACATTATTTAAGAAATATGTGAAAGACGAGACTGGACGCTTTCTAGTGAAAGAGGACAGATTGCATCTAGAGCTGTTGAGTTGCATTTGCCATGTGGTACACTCAGATCAAAAGTACTATTAATATCATTCTGAAGGACATCATGGTCATTTGAATTGTGAATGTTTCTGTACAACACAGTCGTCAGCCAAAGTCGAATGGTAGATGACTTACTATACTTTATCGGCGGGTGAGCAGGCATGCCATTTTATTTCACTATCAGTAATGTGGAGCGGTCTCTCGGCTGTACTAATTTCAACACGGTCTGATCGGTCACGATCGCAGCTGTGACCATTTCGAAAATCGCTTTCTGTAATTACGCAGTAAAAATATTCCTCAAATTATTTAGCTGCCGCCAGCCTTAATTATTGTCAAATACCGTTTTCCAAGCCTTTATTTGAGTAAGACGTTATTGATAGGGAACTAGCTCTACCATCGAAGCTAACTATGCTGTCGTGTTGCCGGCCCGAAAATTCGCTCAGCCAGCGATCAGGGCAACAGACATTGTCCAACACAAGTTGCTGCTGTTTTTGTTGCCGAAAGCTGTCATACCGAGCAACATTTTAGTTGTCGTTCATGTTGTCGTGCTGTTGCCGCGATGTCACAGGTTTGTCGGACAACACGGGGAGCGAGCAACAAGTTGCCCGACCGTTGGACAACGTGTGTGACAGGGCCTTTAGAGAAATAGACGGGCTACGTAGGTCCGGTTCTCGGGAAATGCGCTCTTCAGTGTTCTGTTGCTTCCGTGCGTTGCAAACGCGGCCGTGTTTTTTCGTCGTAAACGGCCGGAATACGTCCATGCCAATTTTTCGGTAACAGACATTTTTTTCACCGGAGTTAGTGGAATTCATGTGATGTGTTTGTTGGACACGCTTCTGGCAAAAACTGCTCTTTGCCGGCGACGAGACGCCAGTTGAACGTGCGCAACCTTCTTTCTCGAGTGTGTTTGTGGGGTGCCTGAGTTGGATTATGCATCTATCAAGGATTACATGATATCGCTCTTTTATTAGTAAGTACACTGCAAGAATGCTTCTGATAGTAGTCCTGCTTTCCTCTCAATCTCCGCGGTTTTTTGTGTGATGAGTTTTGCTTTGCGCTGAAAACATGTGTTAAGACTATTTTATAATTGGCTTTTCGTTTTACAGAGATGTTTGACCTTTGTAAATATGCCGAGAATACACTGTGCGTAATGATAGTGGTTTAATAAACTTCTGGGAGCGATCGAAAAACATTTGTTTGTCCGTATATTTGATTGGATATGCAACAAATGATATGCAACGTACACATACTTGCACGACGTCCGGTCAATACGGAGCAGACGCATTGTAGAGTATTCGCACAATATTGCGCGAATGCTAGGCAGGAGCAAAACGGCTGTACGGCAACACCGGATGTCAAACGGTGGTGTAAAACTGGACATTTGAGCGATATTGGGACCGACTTTCGGCCAGTACTAGCACGATATTGCAAAGTACTGCCGTGCCAGCCGAGGAACGGAGGTGATGACATCTGACCATCGTGTTTCCAATGCCTATTTATATTTAATTCTCTTCTGGGGCGCGTGAAAGAGCACTTCTGTGACACTCAGAGATATTCCAAACTTGGGCAGGCCTCTCGGCATTCTTTGCCACTTTTGGCACTTATTTGGCACTTCAGTGGGTAGCCAAGAGGCCAAACCGGCACGCCCACGAATCGCCGAAATTAAGATTTACTGCGGCAGTTATGTTTCTGTCTGACACTAAAGGCTCCTGTTATACTCCGACGTAACGCGTGGGCGCGTGCGGAGCGCGCCACAGCGACGTCACGTCGGCGAAGACCCAACGCTCTATGGAGCCTTTTCTGTGTACTCTCGTCCCCAGCCACCTAATAGGCGTATCCGGTATGGGCGACGAAAAAATAATCCAACGTTTCAACCTGCAAATAGTAAAAAAATAAAGGGGAGGCAAAACGAGAAGGTGTGCCGGTTACGCTTATATCCTAAATGCCCTCTATTGGCGTGGCAAAGGCAAAACAATGTTTTCGCCCATACTGGAAGTGACGTCAATTCAAGATGGCGGCGCACTTGCAGAAAAGGTCACCATAGCGCGGGAACACATGCGCGTCCAAACTGTCCGATTCGGCGTGCGAACCGCCGGAACGACGTCCGAGGGCGAGGGTTTTCGACGCAGCGGAGCGTCGGACAGGGCCTCCGTCCGGCGCCGGCGTGCGTCCAACTTGCTGTAGATATCGCCGCACGGCTGTGCGATTTTCGGAGGGCCGCAGCCAATCAGCACGGATGGCGCGAAGGTCATGTTGTCACGTGGCTTTCGGACCGATCGGGCGAGGAGGCGCTTCGTGGTTCGGGCGTTCGGGCAGTTCGGGAAGCGGATATCCCCCCGTCGCCTACACGCACACATGTGGCGGTGCGCGGTGAAGGAGATGGACGCCATCGAGTTTTCTCGCGCGCGCAAAACAAGCTGCTGATCTCGCGCGCCATAGCAAGCCGACCTTCGAGGACCGATCGAGGCCGTCGAAACCCGGAATAGCACTCCGTTTCACCTTTACGATGGAGAGCAGCGTACGCTACGAGCCATTCCTATGCCGTGTGAGTGTCACGTCAACTTCGGGAGAGACGCAGCAATGCGCGGTGTGCGTAGTCACGTGATTTGCTGCGCAGTGCTCGCTTGCTGGGATGGCTCCTAAGGTCCGCTGCGGTCCATCGCGATTAAGTGATGTTGAGCAGAAAAGTAACCTCACGGAAAATCTCTGCACACGCACACTTTAATAAAATGTAATAAAAATATTATGTTTGTTTGAAAGTCAGAAAAACCAAGAAGGGCGAGGGTAGTTATTTTAGTTTTCAGGTTAGGTGGCGCGAGCTACCGCCCATTATAAATATAGCCATTAGCATTCATCCATTTATTCGGTAGAGGGATACCCAAACTGGGCGGAGCCGAACGGAGCGATGCAACGACGCGTCGGAAGCCATGTGTCGCGAACCGTCCTGTGCGGCGATTCGGAGCAGCCATCTTCCCGACAGTTCGCACGCCGGACCGGACGGTTTTGACGCGCATGTGTTTCGCGCTTATTAGTCCCGAGAGCGAACACAAGCGTCGCTGCGGTCGCCGCGCCCTGATTGGGTGAGGTGTACCGTGACGTCAGGAAGAGGACTCCGCTCCGCGATCTCGCGTCCGGCTCGCTTCCCGGCACCGGTTTCCTGGTTTGGCGTTGTGTGCCGCAAGCTCTTCGAGGAACTGGGCCTCGTTTACCCGGTGTACAAAACGCTGGGTTATGCCGCTATTGACGTGCTTCCGTACATTTTATAAGCCAGCTTGTCACTTTTACTTTTAAAATTGGTTTACAAATCCCGAAAGCTATCGGCGGAGGCAATTCCGCCGATGAACCTCCCCGTTCGTCCACACGACACAAGGCAATCTTGCGAGGGGTCGGTGAAGCAGCGACATGAGTGTTTCAGACGCTGGAATTCTGTTCCTTGCATGTTCATGATTTAGGAGAATATTACATCCCGCCCTGCAGGCCTTCGAAATGGGATTTATATCAAGGGCGTTTGGTCGGTCGGCAAATTAGCTCGCGACCCCGACTCTGCGCGTGCCACTCTGCATGCGCTGGTTCGCAGATGCTTTAAAGGCCTAAGTCCGAAGGCCTTTGAAGTGCTCGTGGAACAGGATTGGTTTACATAAGTGTAGCTGCTTCGTGAATTAATGATACCGTTCATACATGTATGCAGGAATGTCTTATTTTTAGAAGATGCACAATCACTGGAAATTAGTTTGTATGGTAGCAAGAAAAACTGCCGAATTGTCCCCCGTTCTCTGTATGAGATCTAGTGAACTGCCCAAAATATGCGCAGCAATAGTACTATAATTTGGAATGTTTCTACTTTTTTCCTGACATTCTTTCTTTATTCCATCCTTGGGTAAACTCGAAAAATACACCGTTTAGTGAGTTGTCATTTCCAATTAAAAGAGGCACTGCTGCAGGTCCCCAAAGGCTTCCTCAGCTTCCAAACTCTGAACTCGCTGACAACAGAGGAAAACAGGAGGAACAGCAAGAATTCGAACGGCTGTTTAGTGGTAGATGCTGCACTAGTAGAAGAAAATGTGAAACCTGTGAAGGGTGACAGTTTGCGTGAGAAAAGCTTCTGGTATTTAGCTTCGGGACCAATTTGATTTCGCTAAAATCTCAATTCTAGAGCATAAGGAACTAATAACGGGCTAGTCACCTTCGCTTACGTTTGTTGTACATTACTTGAGGGATAATATAAACAAGTCGACAGATACCACGAGTGGAATTTATTTAAATACTTTCCGAATCCAGGAAAGGTCAAAGGGCGAGCAATGTATATAAATAAATGTTCCTTCTCTCTTTACTTTTCCCCTGTACTTGGGCTGTCTCACTTGCGATTCTCTCTCTATGGCCCAGACTGTATTTAACATGTTGCTCGAGCAGCATGCAGCTATTCTGCTTCGGCAATCTTGTTTAAAAAAAGAGATTAAAAAAGAAATAGTATACATAACTTTCCAATTTATTCAGACCATCAACAGCATTTATTGTGTGAGATGTAAATCTATAGTGATGCTCCTGCAATTGTGGCCATATTTCTTTATTTTCATATACCAGCTGCGATTCATGCGCCGCCTGCCCTGTCAACCAGGCCTGAAATGTTAGTTGAAGTTTCGCCTACAGCTACAGGCCATACCTCAATAAAGCCACATATTAAAATTTACACCTCCTACGAAAAACACGCACAAAAAAAAATTAAATAGAAACGAGCGCGCCGACAGCTTGCGCCGTCACAGCGTCCACAGGGCGAGCGGGGCGAGTCGGGGAAAAATTCTGTCCCCGCCGTGACGTCACCCCCGTTCGCCGTAAGAGGGCGCCACGCGAACTTCTCGGGGCTATACTCCGGCGTCGTGGCGTAACCGACGCGACCGGCGGCGTTCGACGCAGCCTGTTTGCCTCGACGCCAAAATGGAGCACGCCGTATTCCGCGCCGGCCGTGACGCCGGACCAGGATGCATCACGCGCTGAGCCGCAAGGGGAAAGAGAGAAAGAGGAAAGAGGGAGAGAGGCCCGCCGTGATTGGCCCTTGTAGTCACGTGGTACGCGCGCCCGGCTATTCCGGCCGTCACCCCCTTGCAAGCCTAGCCCGCGAGCAGACGGCGCCGCCGCCTTTCGCTGCTCTGGCTGCCACGCCGGCCCCGCCGAAGTCGAAGCGTAGGCCGGCAAATGTGCCATCAGAAAACTGGAAATTAGAAATTGGGCCGCTCGTTGACGTCCGGCGGACTCGGTATAATGGTGGAACCGTTG
>JAZHYW010028386.1:0-85644 GCA_037355805.1 Ixodes ricinus | reverse complement strand
ACCATCATGGCAAGAACCAACGCTGAGAGAATGCGTACTATGGAAAGCGACATCATGTAAAGGATATGACCACGTACGCGCAAGGAAACTCCTTAAACTGCCCTGCCGAAGTACGTTGCAGAAGTTTGTCGGGTCGTCCACGGGAGAGACCGGGGTCACGAGCCTCATCAAAGAACGGCTGCAGGTGGAGAGAAAAGGTCTGCGCTCAGAGAAGGAGCCCTACTGCAGCCTCATCATTGACGAAATGTCGATCCAGCAGAAAGTGATTTATGATCGACAAGTTGACAGAATTTTCGGGCTTGTTGACATCAGATGCGAAGCTCGATCAAGAGCCACTGAAGTAGCCAACAGGCTCCTTTGCTTCGTGCTACGTGGGCTTTCCACATCTTACGTGATTCCAGTCGGCTACTTCTTTACGAGAAATCTGAAGCACGACCAGCTCCGGATTTTTACGCTCAGTGTCATTAAGGCGGTTGAAGAGGCAGGATTTCGGATAGTTCGCATAGTCACTGACAACCACCAGACCAACACCGCGATGTTTCGACAGATGTCTGACGACAACACGCTCCAGCATGTTGTGCCGCACCCGGTACGTGCAGGTGAACCGTTGTTCCTCTCTTTTGACCCCAATCACCTCATCAAAAACCTCAGGACGAATCTGCTAGAAAGAGAGATGTTTGATGGAGCACAGATGATCAAAGGTGGCTTTTTTTAAAAGCCCTCTACAACATTCAGAAAAATCTGTTGGTCAAACCAGTGCGACTTCTGAGCCGAGCTCATGTTGAACCAAACAATCTAGAGAAGATGAAAGTGTGCCGCGCAACGTTAATATTTTCACCTGTAGTAATCAGCACCCTAGAGTACCTGCAGAAGAATCCTCAATCCCACGAGAGGGCTCCAGAATTCCAGGATTGTAGTTCAACCATCACATTTATGAAAACGGTTGGAATGTGGTACGACCTTCATGATATCTCTGGCTGGAAATCCAGACAAATGCCTTTCATCAGAACAGAAGACGATCGGCTCTCATGGCTTGAAGTTGATTTCATCAGCTACCTCGAGGATATTAAGCTCGAAAGTACGAAGTCTTGGGTCAAGTCCCTCACGAAAGAGACCTATGAGGCAACCATAATGACAACCAGGTCAACGGTCGCCGTCATTGAGTATCTCCTGACTGACCTCAAGTGAGCACGAACTTTTAAGCAAGATAGTGTTTTTGTGAGACAAAAACTTGCTTCTAGAATGTATTCTTTTGCTCACTTCTTTTTTTCGTTTCAGATTCAAGTACGTTCTGACGCGACCTCTCAACAGCGACCCGGTTGAGTCTTTGTTCAGCTGCTTCCGCCAATTCAACGGTGGTAACGACCGAGTTGATGCCAGAACAGCAGTTTTCACGGCAGAAAAGTTGCTGAAGGTTCGTTCGTTATATTGCAACCTAACTGATCTTATATCCGGCGCCCAGCTTCTCGAAAACACTGTCAGTGCACACCGATCAAGTTTCTTAAATTGTGTCAATTTCGGCGCGCAGGTTGGCATTTTGGAGGCTGCCAGAAGTGGAAATGCGCCCTCTAGTTCTGAGTGCCAGACGACGCTGAAATGTGCCAGCTCCACTCGTGAAACAGGAAATCCTGCAGTTCCTGAGGCAGCTCTTGGTGTGCTCTGGAAAATTCAGCACTTGATGAAGTACAATGAAGTCCCTTCTGAACTTGAGTTCGCACCGCTAACTTACATGGCTGGCTACTTGGCCTTCGTTTGCGAACAAAAGGTGACCATTTTTATTTGTAGAAATTGTCGTAATTTCAAAGTAACTACCTGAAACATTCAGCTTAGCAAAGCAATAGAAATGTCTGAGTGAAAGAAAGGAAGGCTAATGTGTAGAACCCGCTCAACTTTGCAGGTGACGTGTGCTGAATGCAAGCTGCAACTTAAGGGAAATGCATCACGTGACGGAGCATATCAGTTCGTGTTTAGCCTTGACCAAGGAGGACTCAGCTATCCACGACCTGAAGCTGTCTGGCTGTGCAAGCTCGTCTGCACCTTTGTCGAGAGGGCTCTACAGTCGGCAGAGATTCGTCGTTGTGGCCGGATTTGCAAGGTCCTCTCAAGCGCTGTGCTTCCACACCTTATGGACTGCCCGCTGATGTGGTGCACTAACTGCAGAGACCCGTACCACAGCGAAGAGCTCTGCGAGCTCTTTCTCAGGAAGCTCCTCAGACCCCTTCTGGCAAACTGGGCTGGTGACCTAAATAGTTCTCTAGAGAACATATTGAGGCTTTCGCGGAAGCCTCTTTCCCGAAAGGTACTCCGCTTGTGAGCTACATGACTTCCTTGATCTGTTTGTGAACAATGAAGTTTATAGTGTTGAAGTTATGCACCAGCAATCCGTTTCTTTGTGTCCTTCACAGATAAATAAAAGGCACTGCTCGAGCGTGCTCCAGCGTCGGTTGAAACCTGGATTATACGGCCTAGCTATATCCAAGTATAACTGGTAATAGAAACGGGGCAACACTTACGGGAACAATTAAACGACTATTCGCTCATACTGCCAGCTGAATGCTGCTCTAACGCGCAGCCTGCAGCTGAGTGAGCTCCTCGCAGAAAGAATCGTGTGCTTTTATTCTACAGAGATCTGTCACATCACTCATGCAATCTGGCACTCGTTTCGATTGAGACTTGCCGCTTCACGAAAAACAATCTAAATAGCCACACCGGGCCGGGTTGGGCGGACTGCGCCTCTTTCGCCGATAACGAGCGCCACGGCTGGCGCTGCGGGATAAAGTAGAACTATCGCTCTCACCGGCGGCGCGAGGCATACGGCAGGCCGCTCCCAAGGGGAGTCCTTATCAAGCGGCCGTGGCTGTACGCTCGTCCTGTGTGTTTCTTCTTCGTCCTCGTCTGTCTTGCGCGCGGTTTCCTACGGTGAATTCGCACCAACTCGGCGCTCGTCCAACTATCCATTCTTCTATAATAGCTGCAGGGCCGTGTATGCGGAGAGTTTGGCCAGTCTATGATCTCGCCACCGGAACGCCCCCTTCCGAGTGAGCCAATCAGCCCGCGGCGCTGAGCGAGAGGCGTGAGCGCATGCGCGTGACCTCTCGGCGGCTGCTCCCGGCTGAGCGGGGAGGGCCGCCATTTTCATTCATTCGTCCGGCGGAATCGGCGGAATGCATGGGATCGACATCCAAATTCCAGTTCTTTCCTTTTATTTGGCAGACTCCCCGGCAAGAAAATGCTATAGTGTTATTCCTCAGTGGCTTAAAAGCTAACGAATTAAGTTTCTCCACGTTTGAACGCAAAACTAGCTTCCGGCAAAAAAGGAATAAGTCGGTAGCAGACGACGCGTAGCCTCAACAGTGCTTCGCGCCGACAGCGTTGCGTCAAAATGGCGGTCGTCAACTCTTTGCGCCCTTCTTTCTCTCTCGTTCCTTTTGCGCTCTCCTCCCTTTCCTTCACTTTTCTCCTCTCCGGCGCCTTCGTCGGCTACACCCACTGGCCAAACCAACACCACCTAAGGAGAAGGCCAGAACACGCCTCGTCTGACGCCACGGCAGCAGGCTGACGTGCGCCGCGCTATTGGCGACGTGAGCGATCGAAAGTGTCGCTGTGGTCGGCCCACCACAATTACCGAATGCTGACTATGACGTCAGCAAAGGATGTCTCATCGACGGAAATAAGAGGAATGTAAGAACTTCAATTTTGACGGTGTTGGCAGTGTTGCGTTCAGACCGCTATGATTTCAGGCTTTCACCATGCTCATTACAAACACCATCGAGTTTGTTGTTCACAAGGTAATGACGTCACGAAAGGTAACCGAACGAGGGCACCACCGAAACATCTCGCCGCTAATAGAGCTGAGCTAAAGGCTTTTCGCTTTTACGTCGTAGAAACGCGGTATTCGCTACTATTTAATTTTTTGCGAGCAACATGAGAGCTGTGAACGCCGAGTGATTTTAAGAAAAAAATTTAGATCACCGGAAAATTGTTATAATTTACAATTTTTGTTGTGAAATACAAGAAAGTGATATCTTGAGACAGATGTGTTATTATTTTAAGCGATAAAATGGGTGGCGTAATTATCTCTGAACGACATGGGAATTGTATAAAAAAAAGAATTCCTATGAAATGGCAATATTCGAAGAGGTGGACCAGATAAAATGTACAGTAGCAATCGGGTAAATGATGCAGAAGCATTCATTTACTTCATTTCATTTTATTCACCTCAAAGGCATCCGAAGCTGCATTACATGAAGGGGGATTCAAAAATAAAAGAAAAAAATCGAACATAAAAAGACACCAACAAGTAAAAATCATACACACAGAAAAAAACGCTTATTAGCATGTTATTGTTATGATGCAGTTTTACAAATCAAGGTTCACAGTTAAACAAATTGATGCACTTGTTTTTAAGTGAAATGGGATATCGCTCAGCTACAATATGGTTGGGTAGTTTGTCCATGACAGTGATGCAAAGTACTAAGGGAGAAAAGACGTAAGTGATAGTACAGCACTGAAATGTCCAATCTTGCAGGAATGATCTCATCTACATAGATTATATAAAATTGACAGCCCGACAATAAGTAGATTGAAAATCGGAATCTGATTTATATACATCTTGAAATTAAACACAATCAAGCAATGTTTCCTTGTTTTTTTTGTGTTTTTTTTTATTAAAGGGGAAGATTTATGTTAGCTTTTGGAGCGGAGACACTAGTTTGGATGAATAATCACTGTATATAAATCTGGCTGCTTTGTTCTGAAGATTCGAGCCTCGAGATTAGGTAATTCAGGTGTGGATTCCAAATTATGATTGTATATTCTAATTTTGGGAGGATTAATGTTTGCTACGCGAGTAATTTTGTTCAATGAGAGCTAGATATAATGTTCGTGTAATGAAACCAAGTGTTCATTACTGCGCTATTTGTTATCTGCTCGATATGCTCGTTCCATGATAATGCGTCTTTAAAATACATGTTCAAATACTTGTACGATGATGAGTGTTCTAGCGGTTGTGAAAGTAATGAGTATTGGGTTAGTGTTTTAGTGAAGGATTCAGTTACGGACATTTGTTTGCACTTACGAGTGTTAATGTTCATCTTCCATAGGGAACATTATGATGATATCGTATCTAAATGTCTTCGACAATATTGCGATCATTATAGGTGCATTAATTTTCCGGTAAATAACGCAACTCATCAGCGAATAGTCTAACTGTCTAGTTAACTGATGATGGTAAGTCATTGATACATATATATTAGAAACAAGAGGCCCGAGTACACTACCCTTAGGGACAGCTGATGCGACAGTAACGGGACCTGAATTGCCAGACAAGTGTAAAACTGCTGGTCTCTTGGCTTCCGAGATATCATAGTTTGAAAAAATCGATTGCACATATTTTGACAAACTTTTCTTAGACCGTGATATATCGGTATAGGTTCAGCAGTTCAATGCACTCTCCCTGTTCAAATATAGTACTTCATTTTTCAGCAACCATCTGGTTGCTACATTGAAAACACCCTGGACCTGTTTCTAGACAATGTCATAATGTGAAAACTTCATCTCTGCAACAAAAGTACCGGAATACCCGAGCGTCGTCCCATATGCTGATGTGATGCACCTGACAGTACCGAGTCTACGAAACGACACAGGTATGTTAGGGCGGCTAAAACAAGTTTTGTACGGAAACGGAAGTGTGTACGGGAGCTCATATTCAAAATTGCTTGCGTTAACAATACATAATGGAGTCGTAAATAAGAAATTGGTCACCTTTGAAAACTGCAGAACGAGCCTCCCAGTATCCATAAATTCTGCAAATATCAGTCTTTAGAAAATTTTTTATACACATGCACCTTAGATGCTGTCGATTTTGTGACATTGAGACACAATACCTGTGCTGCATGTCGGCATTTACGCTGTAGTACCACAAGGATATCCAAGAGACTGCTACAATGACACCGACTGTCTGCACATACACACACACACACACACAGATGCACCGACTTCATAGAGCAGTTGCCTTGGCATGGGGACGAAGCGCCAGCACCTTGCTGGCCGGACTTGGAACTACTGTTGTCTATTTCAACTATGAGCTTGTTGGCCCCATTGGAGACACTGCAGAGAAGCTATAAAGATATAGTCATTACGGGCCGTAGAAAGGTGGTCACGACTCACGAAGAGAACAGAAGTTAATTTCCTCACTACCTATCTCTTTTTGACAAAGTATCTGGTGTCAACATTATCGCGTACAACAACCGCTTACCTGCCGTCTTCGTACTACCATATGCTCCGGCTTCACTGTTTTTTACACATGGTCAAATAAGTATCACGCAGTTAATTTATTCCATGTTATCGCCGATCTTTTTCTTTTTTTAATTTTTAGAACAGTTGTTATTGGCTAATACACCCAATTGCGCCATTACTGTCACATCCACGGCGCTTTGCCTTCGGGAAGCTGCTTAGCTCACGGCGTTTGGAATGTTGACCTTATCCGGCTTCAAGAGGAAACTCAAGTCGTCTCCGGGCTCGTAGTAGACAGGTTCTTTGTCCTCGACGAACAGCTTGGCACCCGAAACTCCCAGGAGCACAGCCTGGTTACCTTCCACCTTGAGCACGGCGCCTTCCTTCAGACCCAACACGGGCATGTGATTCCCGACCTGCAGATACTCCATAATCCTATCGTCCCTTGTCTCTCCCATGTGGGTGCTCTCGGGATTCGTTTCGACGTAGTGGGGGTTGATGTTGAAAGGTACCAGGTTGAGAGCCACGAACGTCGGGGGATACACGATCGGCATGTCGTTGGTCGTGCAGATGTTGGCCGTGGCCACGTTGCTCCCGGCGCTCGCGCCCATGTACGGCATACCTTCTTCGAGGCATCGAAGTCGAATCGCTTCGGCAACGTTCGTTTCGTACAGCGTTCGGAGGAGTCTGAAGGTGTTCCCGCCGCCGATAAAGATGCCTTGGGCGTGCTTCACGGCAGCGACCGGGTCTGGGGCTTCATGAATGCTGTCGACGACGAAGTCCATGGCTTGGAGGGCGTTTCTGACCTTGTTCGCGTACGTGTCGTAGTCGTGGTGGGCGTACGGCACGAATAGGATTCGTTTGACGCCGGACTTGGCAAAGAACTCCTTGATCGAGTCGCAGCAGTACTCCAGGAATTGGCCGCCGTGCATCGTGGAATTGGAAAGAAGCAAGAGCCGCCGCAGGGAGCTCAGTGAAGATGACGAGGACGACGACATTTTGGCGATGCTGTGGTGATAACGGGCAACGGGTGGTATTTGTGCAGGGCGCGGAAGTGGTCGTTCGTCCGGGCTTCTAATCGGCGAGCGGCGACCCGCCGGCGAACGCTGCATCAGCTGCTACCCGTGTAATCGAAAAGTTGGACGAAGTGACACCAGAGGGTAGCGGGATCGCGAAGCGCATCGGTGGTAAGTGTTGCCCTCACTAGATGGCGCCAGAAGCTCCAGCATGATGCGATATCGGGTAGGGGCTGGTGCAGAATTTGCTGCCGTTCATAGCTGCAGTGCAGCAAAAGTGTAAAATTTTAATACTTGGCTTCATCGGTTCGATTGTTAAGTGCGAGAGAGTAAGAACCGGAAGAGCTACAAGAGCGAGCGTAACGCTTTGAGCGAGCCGTGAAACAAAGTTTAGTGTTCCGGTTCTTTCACGAGGAAAGAGGCGTACTGTGTTTGCCAGTCGCGAGGAGGGCGCGAATGCGCGACATGTTCGCGGAGTGACTTATTTTACCGGAACAAGCTACCGTATAAACCGGAATATAGGTCGACCCGCTAATTTACAAGTTGTAAATAGCAAAAAATTGGCCAAGCATAGGGAAGGACGGCCCTTATATAAGACAAGGATCGACTTTTTCAGGTCCATTTTTAAAAATAAATTCGACCTATATTCTGGTTTATACGGTAGTAACTGACAGCTGCTTCGCGAAATGCGCTCCCCGTCCTCTTCCGTCGCTAATCACCATGACGGTCGGTACCTGGAAGGAATCGTTACGTTTTTGTGTCGAAACATGATGCCCTACGGAGTGGTATCAATAATCATTTCATGCAAATGCGCGTCCGCCCCAGTCAACAACATTGTTTTCACCATTCCCATATTTCTATACTCCGTTTCACCTAATGATGTACCGCAGGAAAGGCTGCAAGCGCGATCTCGATGCTCGAGGGCACATCTCGGTGGCACAAGCTCTCGTACGTTAAGAGCAGCTCCCAACGCTATGAACTCGCGCTTCTAGCCTTCTCTGCGGTACGACATAAGGTGAAATAATGAATGTCATTATTATTATTATTATTATTATTATTATTATTATTATTATTATTATTATTATTATTATTATTATTATTATTATTATTTATTTATTTATTTATTTTGCCAACAGTTTACAGTTGGAAGGTGAAAAGGAAAAAAGCTGTAACACAGCTTGACTAGTCCCGAGGCACCTAAATAGCAGTTGAGTCGCGGGCACCAAATTATTTGCATATGATTAGGACATTAATGAAAACATGAAGAGAACCTTTACACGAAAGAAAAATTGATTAGTGACATTATATAATGCAAATTCAGTTTGAACAGACTAGCATTAGTAGACAAAACGCGGCAAAAAACAGCTTCAACCCCAAAAAGGTAACACTTTTCTTCTGTTCGTTTTGGTTTAAGATGAGTATATCAACACTTAGCTTTTATTAGGTTTGTTTTGAGATGAGCATGATTAATTCCCGTAAGCTGCTCACCGACACATTGTTAAGTTCTATATTTTCCCTACTAAACATATTCAGTGTAGTCGGAAGTGTGTATGATGTAGTGTATTGTCCGTAATTAGTTCTAAAATATGGTGCTTCCCATGGTTCTACAGTTCGCGTTGGATATGCATACACCTTTTTTGTTAGGTTTGCTAAGTCTTCAAGATAATGTTGAGATTGATTTTTTCTACCATCTATTTCGAACATAAACGATATTTGTATAAATCAAAAATTTTCATTACTCTAAGTTGATTGAAGACAATGTTCATTGGATAATCCAGCGTAACATGACAAATGCTTCTTAATATCTTTTTGTAATATAAATATCTATTAAGATTGGTATATGCAGTGGTTCCCCATATAAGATGGCCATTTTTATTTTAGACGACTGACCATTTATATCTACATATTGTCTGCGGGATGACAAATATGAATTTAAAAGAAGTGACACCTGACCGCGAAATCCATACTCATTCAACTTCCTAATTAGCAAATTATGATCCAGGTAGTCAAAAGCTTTAGTGAAGTCGACGTATATACGAGAGTAAGTTTTTTATCCTCAGAATTTTTAAGTTTATGTTCTTTTTGGGCTAAAAGAGCGAGTTCGCGGTAGAGCGATGTTTACGGAAACCAAATTGACATGAACTTATTATGTTGCGTTTATCCGCAAATGTTGTCATTTTGAAATGTATAATTTTTTCTAGACCCTTAGAAAATACCTATAGGTTTGAAACGGGTCGGTAATGGCCTAGGTCATTTTTATCACCCTTTTTATATATGACTGTTACTTTAGCTAATTGCATTCGACTGGGAAATACTCCCGCGAGCAAGCATAGATTCAAAATGTGCGTTAAGCAAGGAGAAATGAGATCAATAACATGCTTAATCCGGCGTGATCTGTAATCCATCCGAATCACAACTTTTACTATTTTTAAGCGCATTAAAGACAGATATGACATCTGTATCAATGATAGGCGTAAGAAACATTGATGCATTGCTTTGAAAATTTATATACTTGCACGCATCTGACTGGAGACATTTTTTAACGAAGGGAGTATAGATCACAAAGGTCGATCTATGCTGATTTAAGCAAAAACACCGAGGTGATATAACCCTATAGTGTAACTGCCTCCTCACAATGAGCGCCGATAGAAAGTAGAAGAAAATCGTTCTCGAAGGCGCACTCTTCGAGATATGCGCCTCGAAGTGGCAGTGTAAGCGCGTGTTAGCAATATCATTTTGCAAAAACACGACCTACTCAAACTCCCCAATAATACAGCCCAGGCACGTAGCCAGGATTTTGATTCAGGGGGGGGGGGGGGCATGACAACATACTGTATGACGGAGAGGGGATGGAGGGGAGAGGATCGAGACCCTAGCAAAATGGAAGATTTCGGGGTGGGGGGGGGGAGTCCGGGCCTTATGCCCCCCCCCCTCCCTAGCTACGCGCCTGATACGGCCTTTCGTGATTCTTCCTGAATGTGCATGGTAGTTGACATCGGAGGCGCGCGGATCAGAGAAGCTCATTTTAGAGAACGCCGTTTTACCGACCCCAGTTTATCGAATTCCTTTTTAGAGAAACCCAGTTCAGAAAAAATAGCGAGACTCCTTTACGAATCGGCCGCCGCGAAGCGACGTTTACGGATGGTTCAGGTGAGGTGACATTTTGTGTAATGAGCCGCCGCAGACTGCCGCCGCGAAGCGGCGTAAGCGCGGGTGGGGCGGGGGTGATAACATGCGCGAAGCAGGAAGTCTTTTTTCAAGAACGTTCTTTTTAGATAAACGGAGTTTCTCTAAATTGAGGATCCGCTTTATCAAAACCGAGCTTCGATAAAACGTGCCCGTTCTCTAAAACATGTTTCGAAGAAATGGCGTTCGATCAACCGCAGGTTTAAACTGGTCCGTTCCGATTCGTATGAGCATCCTACCGATGTGTGTTTCCGTAATCGTTCGACACTGACTAAATCATTGAAAAACATTTGACTTTTGTTTAGGTAGTCTCATGAATTCAACCAATCTACAGGCTGTTTCTGAGCGCTCTGCGGGTGTGAAACAATTCGTATTAATAAGCTAATGAAGTAAACGGAAATAAACGTTTTCACAAAGATGCTTTTAGGTGGTGCATTAATCATAGTCGAAGTTCATGAGTGCATGTTTGAGGAAAATAATTAAGCCTAACCAGAATCTTTCCTGTGGTAGAAAGGAAAACAGTAAACACCGTCTGGTTGATTCTGGTACCCACAGACGACACCATATAAAGCAAAAACGTGAAGTCTTATTTAGTATTAACACCCGAAAGCAAATCTAGTATATCCGAGTCTAACTGTGGGTAGCCGCCTGCGGGTAGCTGCGCCGACCAGACGGATTTTACCTTTTTCCTCCCTGTGCATAGGTTAACATTTTTTTAAGGCTTTAACGTTTTACTTGAAGCCATTCCGTGAAATTTGAGCTCGGTAAATGCATTACCTAAAGGCACCCTTTGTGAAAAGTCTGAATGCACTCCGTTCACTGGTTTGTTTATACGATTTTGTTTATGCCTGATCACCGTTCAGAAACACCTTGTAAATCTCGGTATGAGTTCTCTTCGGACGACTGCCGAAGCGCCAAATTCACAGGGTCATACTAAACACCTTGCACTACAGGGTGTCACAAAAAAAAAATATTTACACGTTCTTTTTTATTGCAAAAATAAACTAGGCTTCGCCGAACGCTCCTTCTCCGCCCAAGTGTAGCGCCAGAGGTCACAACCAGGTGCCAAAGTTTCAGTTCGATCCGATACCTTATTCAAAAGTTATAAGTGATTTTCTGAAAAGTTCAACCATCCACTCCCTGTCGCCCTTACGCGGGACCTCGTGAAGTACACCCGAGCCCGACAGGCAGGTGGCCTGCTAGTACCCTTAATTAGGCCAAAGCCTTCGATCGCGTGGAACACAGATACCTGTTCAGTTTGCTGGCAGCTTTTGGATTACCTCCAAAGGGCATATTTCTCTCTTCGAATGTATCTACAACGGCATACAAAGCGAATTATTTGTCGAGGGAATTCCGGAAGCACGTTTCCCGGTCACGCGGGGCGTTCTCCAGAGGTGCACTCTCTCCCCAATCCTGTTTGTGCTCAGCTTAGAACCTTTAATTCGGGGACTTGAGAGAGCCTCTAACGTTCGTGGCCTACAGCTCCCGGGGACAGGTCAAGTCAAGGCGACCGCGAACGCTGACGATGTGGCGCTCTTCGTCCGTGATGGTGACAGTGTATTGGGGGCGCTTCAAGTTTTCGCGACCTTCTCGGCTTTGTCCGACGAAGAGCTAAAGACCACCAAGTCCAAGAGTGTACGCATTGGCGATCCCCCGCGCAATCCCTTGCCGCTTCCCCTTGGCGCAACTGTCGAAATCTTGGGGGTGACCTTTGATGGAGACGGCGTGGCACGCGAGATATGGTCTGCGCTTGCGCGTGCGTGCACCTGGCGTCTGCGACGCGACGCTGGTCACTTTTCTGGAGTGTGAGCTGTTCCTCCTTGGGCAGCGTGCGAGTTCCTGCGGCGCTGGTCGTGCCGGTACGTGACGGTGCTCAACGGCCATGTGCACCTAAACGTGCCTGTCCTTGGACATGTCGTAATACGGGCACTCTGTGGTCCCGCCTCGCCGGCTGCGACGGCCCAAGTGATCATTGCGTCGTGTGTAACCTTTGTTTTGTGCAGAGCATGCATCGCTCGTGACCTTGTAACGTCAGTAAAAACTCGCACTGGTGTGCAAATAAATTTTAATTACCCTGAAACCCCTTCCACTGTATACGTTTCGGCGCCAAAATGGCCGATGAAAACCAAAATTGAACAGTAACAGCGGACACTGTCGAATGGGAGACTCTGATGTAACCGTGCAGTTCCCGGAGTGCCCACTGTGGGAGAAATGGCGGCGTTGCGATCGCGTTTAGTTTGATTTTCGAGTACTGATCGGAGCCACTTTTTTACTGCAGGCTCCTATGGCAGTTTCCCAACTGAGTATTCTAGTAACGTTGGCGCCGAGGTTCCGGGAACCGCCAGATGTGCCTCGTCCCGAACTATTTTATTGACTCTCGCTTACGCAATTCACCCTAGCCGTTCTTTATTTAGCGCGATTACGTAATTCCTTAAAGAGGGAGTGCTTTTGTTTAATCAGTTTTTTATTCGTTCAGTGGATACTTGATCGCCGCAATTGTCGCAACGAATCAGCGAATACATCGTGTCCTGTTCTTGCTACAGTATAGATTTATTCACGTTGGATGGCGAAGCAAAGGACAAACCAAATTAGCTGCATTGTTCGTTGACCAATGGACATTACAAAGGAAACAGTTACACTCGGGGAATTCGCTCCTGAAACTGTGTATCTACTTACCTTTTGGTTAGCAAGGGAACGTATCTACTGTCTAGGTTTCTGAGATGTGGCTATCAAAATACTTCTGCTTCCGTTGCAAGAATCAAACTTCATTTGTTCACTCTCAAGGGGGTGAATAAAAGGATCGCCAGGTTCAGAAGCGTTAGAAAAGACGGAATCTTTGCCTTTTAGAGGAACGCGTGGGCCTGACCTGTATCCTTAAAGGCATGAGCTAGAAAGTGGACGCGAACGTCATGATCTCATGTGACTTTGTCATAATAATGTTTCGATCTGCATCATCAAACGCACACGGAGGAACAGGGCCCAGACTTTTTAAAGTTTGCGGTGTAATACCTGGGATGATTATTTTAAGAGCAGTTATTAACAAGGGACTGTCACCGAAGTGAACAGAATGTAGCATAACTGCGTTTTCTTCGTACAGTACGGATGTCAGTTCAAGATAAAACGCACCAAAAATTAATAGCTCACCTAATCATGACTAACACATGACTGAATAACAACGAAAATCAATTAGATCCTAACATAACTCTATTGGATCGAATGTATTCAGATTGTCTATACGAGTGAACGTTGAGGCTAATTTGTCTTTTATGTTGAATTGAGATGAGGTACACTGTGGATGGTCGCACACACAAATTATTTTCATAATGCGTAAATTATATGCCAATCAGATGCTAACTTTATTCGGTGGCGACCGTACATGTCTATTTGACGCAGCATTAAAATACACGCAAATTCAATTCTACGTATTACATCGTAGACCAACTCCACAGAACAGTGGCTACCAAGTTCCGAGAGAGTTTGAAATGACGCCATTTATACATAGCTTTGTTGGGGTATCTTTGCCACATTTTGTAGTGCGCAGAATAAAAATTAATTTGCTTTCAAACTATGATGCGGCCATTTTTAATCAAGAGTAACGAGTAACGAATAACGCAATTTGATAGGAGATACCGTAAAATAATAACGACATTACTTTACTCGTTACTCATTTGGGATTCTAACGAGTACGTTAGTACGTTAGTCAAAAAACTAACGCGTTACCAGTAACGTCGTTACTTATAACGCGTTAGTTCCAACACTCCTACCAACCCAATGTACCAAACAAAAACAATAGAAAAACAGCCCGCCGCTCAGCTTGTATGGTGCATCACGCGTGGCTCTTTTTTGGACCGACAGCGACGTCAGCTGTCCCTCAGACCTAGAGAGACACGTCGCGACGTCGACAAGACTTCCAAGCGCGCGTCACCACCATGACGCAGACGTCGCGCCTCGTGGCTCGCGACAACTGGGCCTCCGAGACAAGCAGAATAGGCGGAAGCGTCTGCCTCAAGCACCCAGGGGCGCCCACGTAAGACCAGCTCCATTCAACGGACCCGGGCTTCCGACGCAGCAGCACAGGGCCGTCGCAGCGCCGCACACCGCTGGCATGTCTGACTCCAAAATACTCCGCCTCCTCGCGGTCCTCGCGCCTCGGTATTTCTGGACCTCCTCTTTCCAAGGCGTCCTCCGCAGGCTCGCTCTGGGCCGGCTTTTCCGCGCCGTGCATACGTAACCCGGACGCGGGGGTTTTCCCCGGTTCGGCATGGACACGACGTCGAAGACCGGGCCGCTCGTCCCGACAGAAGCATCGAGTGCAGAATCTTTGGGCCTGAAGCAGTGTGTGTGTTGATCGGCGTCGTCATGCTGTAGCCTCCAGGAGGTGGCGAAGGCACCATGAGCTCCGGCAGCGGCGGCGCCAGTGTCTGTCCCGGGTTCGTGCCGCACTTCGCAAAGGCCACGCGCTGCAAGCGTTGCTTTCGGGATGTCGGTGAGCACGCCAAGGAGCCGCCACATTCAACCCCTTCGAAAACAAACGCAGCCGACAAGCAGGCGACGGCATCAGCAGCTGCAGCAGCAGCGGCGACGACGATCAAAAAGAACACGGACAGTAGCACCCCCGCTGCTTCTTCCCGAAATACGCGTGCTGATGCCGCATCGGCGACGGCTGGTTCCGCCCCGGCTGCCCAAACAAAATCCCAGCTGAAAGTCGATGAGGAAAGAAAGACCGCTGAAGAGGCCGAGGTTAAAATCAGGAGGAGACGCACTGTGGAGGACACCACTAGTTTGGAAGAGGACGACTCGTCGAGTGCTAGGCCTAGAAGACGACGTCCGCTGTCGGCTGGGAATGGTGAGGACAACGTGGGTGCTTCTTCCAATTTGACCGTCCTGGCGCCTGCGCTGAGAAAAAGTGATTCCGACGGACTGAGTGGTAGCGAATCTGAACAGTGCTCCGCGGGTGATGCTAAGGAACGCCGTCGCAGTCAGAGGATCAAGATTCTGGAGACTCAAGAAGTGGAGAAGAACCACCCGGTGCTTCCGACGTCGACAGCAGCTTTGACGTCCCCGTCAGCTGACGTCGAGTTTATATTGAAGGTGAAGACAAGCTCAAATCAGCAGAAAGAGGAGCGAGACGAGGACGATGAGAGCGTAGCCCAGACGGAGACCACGGAAACGACGGACACGACCCTGGGTTACTACGACAGTTACGAGGACCTTGAAAACACAATGGCTAAGCTCAAGAGTCAACTGGAGGTGGCAGAGCAGAAGATTGCGAGGCTTGAGAAAGAGAAGCTCGACCACCAGAAGAGAAGATCCGAGGTTAGCGATTCAGATAAGAAGGCACTGGAGAAGACGGCGTCCGAGATCCTTAAGTTGCGCTCCAAGATGCATGAGCTCGAGACAATCAACGAGGAACTCAAGGATGACAACAAGTGTCTAAAGTTGGAGGTCGACGAACTGCAGCAGGAGCTCGAGAAGCGGGAGAGCGAAGAGCAGTTGAAGAAGGACTCTGAAGACCTGAGGGTGAAGCTCCAGCAGGCCGAGAATCTCTGCGAAGAGCTGATGGAAGAAAACGAGGAAATCAAGAAGGAAGTTCAGGATTTGGAAGAGCAACTTGAGGAGCTGCAGGACACCTACCGGGAGGACCAACAGTCGGAGTACCATGATCTCAGGAAGGAACTGGAATCGACCTCCAAGAACTGCCGTGTGTTACAGTTCAAATTGCGGAAGGCGGAGCGCCGCGTAGAGCAGCTGGAACTTGAGAAAGGACAGTCAGACGAAAAACTAGCGGAGCTTCAGAAGACTACACAGATAACTGCGGACAAGACTAGGATGAAAGTGCTTGAGGATGAACTCCACGTGGCTAATGAACTGTCTGTCAAACTAGCAACCGAGCTGGAAGTGCTCAAAGACGCTAAAACTAAGTTAGAAATGGACAACAATGCCCTAAAGAAGCAGCTCAGTACCGGTGCAAAAGGAACGACAGTCAGTCAAGTAAGTGTCCCGTTTTTCCGACATTATACGTGCGATTGGTTCTTATCAAAGGGCCACAGGTTATTACTGTTTGTTTTACTCGTATATGCCTTTGCCATTATTTTTCAAGGCACAGTGTTTGTCGAGTGCCGTGTTTCATTTTCCTACGCACTGCTGACAGCATGGTCTGTGAGGAACAAGTACGAGCACTCCACAAACTTTTCTTTTATTATTATGATTATTATTTAACTGCGCTGCTAGTGTTTTAAAAATAAACGACACTTGCACAAGGAAAACAACGTACACTTGTGTATGATACTTGTTTTATAGTTGCAGTTTTGTTCCTTGTTAAAGCACAGTTGAAGCGAATAATAATAGAACAACTAACCCAACCCTTGAACCCCACAATGCGCTGTGACGGTGCGCAGATTATTTCAGTATTGCCAGAGGGGAACTTAGCATTTTGCCGCCCTAGGCAGCCTTTAATGGTACCCCCCCCCCACCCCACACACACACACACACACACACACACACACACACACACACACACACACACACACACACACACACACACACACACACACACACACACACACACACACACGCACACACACACACAACCCCCGCTCCCCATGGTCAGCGACCATGGGGAGCCTAGGTTGGGGGAGGGGGGGGCAGGTTAGTAGCTAAATTTGGGGTAAAAATTTTCAAACGTAGCCAGAGTTGGAGCTAGAATTCCCAAAATAGCTAAATTCGGAGCTAGATTAAAGAAAGAGCCAATTAGTTTGGGGGCGGCCACAAATGGGCCGCCCCAGAATTCTGCCGCCCTAGGCAGCTGCCTCCTCTGCCTATTGGCAAGTCCGTCTCTGATTACTGTTAAGTTTTAGGTGTAAATGTCACGCTAAAAAAAAAAACTACAAATTTTTATGTTTCAATTTTACGTTCTCTACATTTTTAATAGAATGACATAGCTTACGACGTAGTGTTTATCGCAGCCTCCCATACGACAGTGACCTGTACACCAAGTCTTCCGTAATCACAAATGCATAGAACCTCGGAACATTGCCAGGAGTGCACGTATTTTGTGTATAGCTCTTTGAAGTCGGGAGCTTGGCGAGGAGCTGTTATGAGGAAGGGTAAAACTTGGAAGGAGCCCATAATTTTCCGCATTCTCCGCAAGCGTGAGAATGACAAAATCGCGTAAATAGTCTTAACGGAGCAGCACTTCATCTGTTCTTCTTGTGTATTTCATAATAATACGACTGGTATAAACGTCTTAGGGTTTCAGATAACACGGTGACGGAATCATTGCAAGCATCTGCAAAGTGGTCCCACATTTCTAATTCAAAACACTCATACACGTGGTAAAGCAAAGTCAATTTCTGTAGAAACATTATAAATGCTATAAGTATTTTTTTTTCATATCATAGCGCTGTTAATTGTGATCTCCAAATATAAAGTGTTTAAATGATGCCCAGACTTATGATGCACTCAAATTCGATGTATTAATAAACACGTAGACAACTTTATGTGTTTTGGTGTTAAAGTTTCTGTTTTCACTATACCTTTAAACACGGGAAGATCACAGAGCACTAAAGACGTACTTTAACAGCTAAAATTCTGAATTCAGAATCAGGCCGCCAGATTTATGTGCTAAATAACTATAATTTTCATGATAGTGTCTCTCAATTAAGGCTCTAACTCGGATGGAAACCTTAACAACTACGACGAAAGTGCCTCCGTCTCAAGTTTATGTATAATCTTTATCACGGTAGCGTCGGTATAGATAAGTCGAGATACCTATTGGAACCTCATTACGTTTCTTTTAGAACTAGTAATCAAAAAAAGATCCGAGAATTTCGCACACGGACCGACGTTGGAAATATTATTTTTTTCCGCGGACAGTTCATGACTGGAACGTGCTGCTCGACTCACTGGTAGAGCTTCCTAATGTACAATCATTTTTTGATGGAAAATATGTTATTGAAGTCGGTTCGATTATTTTTTGTGTGGCTTCTGCATGCTGTTAATCATTTTCTGATATTATTGCAGTATATATTGTCATGTTTCTCCTGCTTGCCTTGTTATTTGTGGTTGTTCTGCTGTACGTTTGCTTTTGTAAATTTCTTTCGTCTCCCCTACTGTAGTGCCCACCGGGCGATGTAGGTACCAGATAAATAAATAAATTAATTAATTAAGCTTACATGGCTTGAGATATAGTGTACACCAGTAGAAAAGACTGGGGGATAATGGCATCAGATACATAAAGTACGCACGGCAGAAAACTTCAATTCGTTTGAGTGACCATGCTGCCTAAATAAGTAAGGAATGATAACCAGAAATGCTAAATAACTTGCATATTCCTTTTTCAGCAGAAAATTATCGTCGTGTCCATATTTTGAATCTGCGGTAGGCCATGTCCTAATTGAAGATCAACTGCTTCAAAATGTTTATGCAAGTGACGATACAAGATGCACGGCATCTAGTCACCTGATTCTAAGCACCTTCTGACCAAGCGTCCGCTTGGTCTGAAGGTAACTAAAAACACGGGCGCTGTTTCTCGAACAAATGGCCTGTTCGTTCAAAGACACATAATTCCATTCGCCACTGTGAAAGTTCTGAAATGCCAGTGGCATCTGTGGCATTCTAATGGAGAACAAAACTTTACAGATTTCCATGTTATGCCCGTTGATTATTGAAATATGTGTGGTGATGGGGATCACGTATACTGAAACCTGTATTGATGATGCTGAATGTGCTCCTGGCGCAGGCTTCTAAGAGCAAAGAAGCAGTAATGGGCAAAGATTACGACACCATGTGCAAGGACCTCTACGACTCCATGGAGAGGGAGACAGACCTAAGGGAACAACTCAGATTTGCAGAGGAAGAAAACAAAACGATGCGGCGCAAGATTAATAACGTCGAGCAGGAAAACGAAACACTGATGCTCCAAATGCGCAAGCTTAGCGGCAGGCGTGACAGCACTGGCGAGAGCGATAGCGATGAGGACGTGTCCATGGAAGAGCTTCGAATGCAGTTCGAGCTACAAGAACAGGAGACGAGCGTGCTGCGACGCAAGGCGGAAGAGCGGGAACAACAAATAGAGAGTCTGGAAAAAGAAGTGAAGTACCTCCAGGAAAAGTTGGTCAGCCAGCCGTTCACGAAGATTGAACTCCCGGATCCCCCGAAAAATGACGCGGACGTGGACATCTTCCATAAGCAGAAGGCCAAGTTGCTGGAGTACGAAGCGCGCGAACTCAGACAGAAACTCATCGAGAAGGAACGTGAAAACGAGAGGTTGCAGACCGAGGTCGAAGTGCATCGAAGGAAGGCGTCCAAGGTGATCGTGCGTAGCCGGTCCCTGGACAGTGAGTTGCAGGTGGATCTGAAGCGTCAGTTGCAGCTGGTCGAACAAGAAGCCAGCATCCTTAGGCAGAAGACGGTGGATTTGGAAGCTGAAAACGACAAGTTGGCTGCGGAAAACAAGCGGTGTCAGTTGAGGCTCAGTAGGAAGCCACCTCCGGGACCTCAGGAACTTCTTCAGCTGGACAACATGGAGTTGAAAGAAAAGCTGACGGACGCAGAGCGAAAACTGAACGCTCTCAAGGAGGAATTGGAGAAGGTCGCCGCTGGAGCAACACCTTCGGCCGTCGTTCTTCAGGAGTACGCTCCGAAAAGGAGAAGCCGAGCGACATCGAGAATGACCTCATTGCGGGTCTCAAGAAGAAAGTGCGTTCCAAAGAAGAAGAGACGTCCGCGATGCAGACCAAAATTGTTCAGCTGGAACTAGAGAACAGTCGACTCAGTCGCGAGTTTAAGAAGCTCAAGGATGCCGCTAACTACAAGCGAAAGCCGCCACGTGCCGTACGCGAAACGGCAACCAGGGGAGAGCTAAAGGACATCATCAGAGATTTGGAGGACGAGATAAGTAAGTGAATTCTCTTCAGCGTTCGTATGGCATGTCTCAGCCAAGTTGAATTATAATTGCAGGGTCGCCTCTTTATGTATACCGCCATTGACAGTTTAGGAAACGAAGCAAGGAATGTTGTCATTGACAGGGAATGACGTCATCGTGAGAAAACCTCTCCCTATAGCAGAGCCTTACTCAAGAAATGTTTCTGTTGCTCTAAGAACAATATGACTACCAATACCAGCGCGCGACTGATGCACCATGCAATTTTGGATTGCCCGCTGACGCAAGGTATGCAACCGCCAAGGGTATGGGTGAAAAGGCTTAGAGACGGACGTCGTAGTTTGTCCCGAGTGTTTAACGTGTTACAATTTCCGAAAATCTACGGCTGTCTGGCTCTCACTGCGTCGTCGTCGGGTACACAAGTAATTTTAACAAGCATAAGAAAATACGCGTGACAGTATGCGATGAGCACAAGAAGCTGTAGCGCGAGTGTGGCTGCAATGTTATTGAGCTTCACATGTTTCCCAAGGATTCTTATTTATACGAGCGTGATTCGCGAGGGCTTTGTATCAGACTCGTCGTCATGTTTATGCTCACGACTACTTCGTCTAAGCAAGTGGACCGATTCCAACCCGATGCCGGGTCTCTGATTACTTTATCATTGCAAGGTACGCTATTACTCATTGGCATGTGAAGGGTATGAAAACATACATGACAGCACTCAAGATGCAGCTATCAAATGCCGAGAGCTTACCTGCACAGGCTACGTTAAATTGCTCATATATTCCTTCTTTGTGGAAACTTAATCAAAACACTCCACCGTCTTCGTCCTCGTTCTTTCGAGGAGGCAAGCTGATGGCCTCTCATTTGCCAGCTCGACTGAACCGGACAAGTTCCAACCAAGCTATTGCAGCCCACCATAGCTAAGTCAAGCCAAGTTCCCCCATACTCACACCGTTGCCTGCCCAGAGAGCTGGACCGCCACAACCAGCCGGTATTTCAAACTTTAAGCCGCTAGATGACGCCTTCGGCACCGCAATTCTCTAGATTGCAACGCCCTTTAAAAGAAAGGAAAACAAGTCTATAGATATTTTAGACTGTGGAGTAACCGGCAAGGTAGTATCCTATCTCCCTACAATATTTTAGTGCCAAAACAGCTTACAATTAAATGGCTGTCGGTCGACTTCTGAAATTAATAAATTTTGACCTGCTAATGTTATAACTTTATGCAAGACGTATACAAATTAATATATTTAAGGTATCTACTTTGAATCTCCACTGTGTACAAAAAAATGGTGGCTAAACGTTTTGTCACAAACCGCAGGTGAGTTGCAAGTCACCGTGAGAAGTCAAGAGGTGACCCAGGAAGGGATGAACGAGGAAGTGGAGGCCGCGAAAAAGTCCCTTGAAGAAGTACAACTCAAGGCGAAACAGCGGGAGTCTAAGTTGAGCTCCGAGCTGGAATGTCTCAAAAGCAGAGGGACAGTCACCAGGCTGAACTGCAGCAGGAGCGCGACAGGGCGGACGCCTTGCGAAAGCAACTCGAAAGCATGATGTTGAAAGGGCCCGACACTGACGTGAGTCTCATCGACAAGGTGGCAACTCTTCAGGTTGAAAAAGACGATGCAGTAAACAAACAAAAGGACTTGGAACAGAAATTAGCCCAAGAACAGGGTAAGGTCAAGGAGCTCCAAAACAGGATGGGCGTAATGTCCAAGCTCAACGAAAGTCTGGCAGCAAGCGTCAAGCTGCTGCGAGTCCAAGGGTAAAAAGCTGGAGGAAGAGGTAAGGGCATGTCTGCGTAGCACAAAACGTAATTGTCATTTAAGAGATCCGTTTTTCGTGTTGTGTTTTATATGTGTTTAATTACAGATGGAACAACGTAAAAAAGCCCTTCAGGGTGCTGAGACCCAGGCAAAGTTGCTCAAGGGAAAGTTGGAGTCCACAGAAAGCAGCTACACGGCACTGAAGAAAGAGTGCAACCAGCTACGGAATGAGGTAATTGTGTCTTCAAGATTTACATCTGCTGGCCTTTTGGGTATAGAATTTTTAAAAGTTAGCACAATAATACTCCTCTTTGTGAGCGTGATCATTATCTTTTCTGAGCTGGAGCATGTCATCTACTTTCAAGATGCCAGAGCTCCGAAAATGAGATGAAGGAAGTCGCTTTGCGGGAAAGCACAAGTATCTGCAATCCAAATTAAGGCGTGCAGTACTGACCTCCCAGTATCTTACCCAAAATGCCAACCTACTGAAACTTGCGATGCCAACCACACTGAAAGCCTGCGTTGGCGAAAAAAGCATATGCACACAATGTGTAGTGTCAGCATAGTGATGAAGCAAAGAAAACAAAAAACATCAGATTCACTTATGGTGGCGACCGTTCACATCTACGCAGCCCTGGCACGAACACGCAGCATTCTTTTCCTTTTCTTTTTTTGTGGTCTATTGATATTTTTGCCATGCTTGATTATGAGGTAGCGGAGAAAATGGGGGTTCGGCTCCCTATGATATTTGCCGTTCTTCGTATAAGTACAGAAAGGAGCGTCCTATGTTCCACCAGCATTCGCCTACTCCCTTGTGACTCTCAGTTGCAGGAAGAAAAGTCTAAACTCCACGCAGCGTCGCCGATGACACCAGCTGAGGTCGGAACTGCCCTCACCAAAGAGCGAGACGACTTGAGGCGGAAGTTGAACGAAATGAAGGAAACTCTGGCCGTGATGACCCGTAAGGAGACTGAGAAAGAGAAACAGTACCAGGAGAAGGTAACGCTCACCCGTACGTCGTCCGCCACGAAGTGCTGAGGCCTCATGTCGTTGTTCATGCGTTTTCTTCCAGGAGAATAAGTTAAAACAGGAACACGAAAAGAAATTAGAAAAAAACCTGAAGGACGTTCGAGAATTTCTGCAGGCAGAAATCAAGAGCTTACAGGATGAGCACACTACAATGAAGAATAGACTCAACGAAACGGTGGACAAGTTTGAAAAGGTAAAATTTCTTGGCGCTATCGCGTTGTCTATGGCGATCCTGGAGAAAGCAATCAATACGTTTGAGGGTAGATATTAGGTACACGCGTGCAGCGAAAGCCACTAGGGCGGGTGATGCCACTATGTGGCATTCACTGTGGTCCTAGTGATATGTTTTTAGTTGCCTACCTTCTTCTAGATTCCATCGGACTAAACAAATCGGAAGCATGTAACCACAACACAATGTATCGTCCCCCTCCCCTCCCACCACAAGGATTGTTCCCTAATTGAATATCCTTCTTTCTATTTTGCAACTACTGGATCTCCCTGACTCCCAGCGGACCTGAGTGATCGAACAAACCATGACAAAAGATAACATCGGGTTTAGTTTGTTCCAGAAAGAAAATCCATCGTTTACAAAGCAATCCGCCAGAAGGTGTAAAAACTAGTTGAGAAATATTAAACAATTACCCAACCTCAACAACAATTTATTTTGAACTTTGGCATACCGACAAACATTGACATCCGTTTTATTAACGCGAAAAGGTTTATTTTAAGGAGTAGCTAGCCCAAACAAAATGGTCTGTGCTTACGAGACTTGACATCCATCCCGCGTTCGCCTTCAGATTACCTTATATTAATCTGCAGCACATCGAGGGGGATTCTATTTTCTAGCTTGCTATGGTAAGTCTGGGGCTTACTGCTTTACTTGTTTTCACCTCCTCACCTGCACTAGAAAGAACAGGAGGCCAAGTCCATGTCAGAGAAACTGCGCCAGGTGTCCAACGCCCAGCGCCGCGAGAGGGAGGACTGGCAGCTCAAGATGGAGGACATGGAGGAGAAACTTCGCGTCGAGCTGCGCAAGCGGGAGCGCATGGAACGGGAGCACGAACTTGAGGCCAAGTCGAAAGCCGAAGAAGTGCTGGCGGCCCAGAATCGCGTCGTTCAGCTCGAGCGAGAGCACCGTCGGATGGTCACGCGCCTTCAGGAGGTACGTACACGATGCTCCAACCATTCCTTTCGCTGGTGAAAAGTCTCGTCGAAGTGTGGGACATCGGTGATCTATGTATTCAGACGTCGGGCTCTCCACGTTCGATGAGCATCTCGCTGCTTTATGGCGAGATGGTGTTCTGCAGGGGACTACCTAGCAAAAAATTACAGGAGGATGTTTAAGCAGTGTAACGAGAAAGCCGTGCAAGCGTGTGTGCGGGGCATTGTCAGTAGCGTGTCTGGCTCGCAACCGAAGCGTCGTGAAAATCCTGCCTAAACGTTTTAAATGTTTTTCTTTAAGCCAGATGACTTATTATATAAAGGGAAATCATTTACAACATGCGGCGACCTTTAATTCGCATTACATGTCATGTTTTCATCACTTTCATTCCACGCGTTACGTCACGTTCCACGTGAGCTTTGTGGGTTGTTTGAAATTCCCGCGCGAAATCATGTAGCTGTGACGTCATAACCCCAGCGTCCAATCAGGACTTTCTCGCCCCGCCGACACCGACCGACGCTTACGCTGACTTTTCTGCAATACGAGCTCCTTTACACTCCCGCGTTAAAAATGTCGCCTTTTGCGATCAAACTAGGCTTGCAAAGCGACCTCATCCCAACCGTGTCCAACACTCCTGGAATGATCAAAGCCTGTCAACTCAACACCCTTCTCTACCCTTCACGGTAACGTCATCGTAACTCGAAGAGTGCTTACTCGGCAATTGAGTCCGAGCCCTATACACCGAGCGTCCTTCGACGCACTGACTTCTCATGAGGCCCATCTGATTGATCCGTGACGCATCACTTGTGTCTAATCTGTGTCTGCTGTCGATTTCATTTTGATGACATCGAAAAAATATAGTGCACGGGGTTTGATAATTCCAGATGTTGTTTCCTCATCCCGTCTCAATATGACAATTGTAGCCCTCTGCCGCTGCAGACGACCGCCATGGTCGCCATACTGAGGACCTCCTATTTCGAACGTACGCTGTTCTATCGAACAATGTTGGTCGAATGACGGTCGTTTGGTTGAACGATCGTTTTACCGAAGGGTGTTTTAACGAACGCTCTTGATGCCGCCCGAAGTTCACGTAAACATGTTTTGCAAGCTTTGTTCGCAGATAACACGATAAGCAAAACCTCGCGCAGCTGAAATATAATCGTTCACCGTGTTCGGACGTTCAATGAGATATCGTGGCGCAGCTTCCTTTGGCGAAAGGTCACTTGCTAAGCTGAACGCCAACCTGTTTGTCACAAATCGGTTCGGTGCCATTCAATTGCTGCGCACTACTTCTTTGCTGTTCCGACTCTTCACTCATATCTGGGCAGTAAAAAGGAAGGCTGTAAATTTTCCTTTTGGTTTTAGAATGTTTTAGTCTTGGATTAAAGGAATGCTCTCCTGCTATAAAATTTTTAAATTTCAATTGAATTAAATTTGTTTATTTCCTTTTTCTGCTGGGCGGTCCCCAGAAGGATAAAAAAAAAGCTGTCAAAGACAGCGTGAGGCTGTCTGGGGACAAATACAAGCAGCAGCGTTTCATCAAAAATATAATAAATTAGTAATAGCCTAAAAAGAAAACAGCACAGTTTGGGTATTTCTACAGAAAATATGAAAACTGCTGAACAGTAGTAAAGAAGTGCATCAACACAGTACATGTAGACCATAAAATGCATATACATCAAGCAAATGATAAGTTTTACATAGGCAGAAAAAAAAAACATTGCGGATAACCACTATAGCCCATTATACATTTTATAGCAGAGTGGTTTCACATGACAGATAAACAAAAGAAATGTAGGGGTGACCTGGACATATGTTTTATTATGATAAATGTTGTAATTCTACTTGTTTTCTAAAAAAGAAAGCTTTTTAAAATCTTTTGCGAGTAAAATTGTTGATAATAATGTTTTGTTTATCATATTTATTCAGTAGAAACTGAATTCGTGTGTACGCAGCTCAGGGTACTGCCACAAGTAAAGTGAAAATGTCGAAACCTAAGTGCATTTCAGAGCAGGGGTGGCCAAACTGCGGCCCGCAATCCGCATGCGGCTCTTCGCGGGTCCAAGTGCGGTTCGTTGAGCGTGCCCCCCTTCCACTCCTGCGTCCCTAAAACAAAACAAAAATTCTAAAATAAAAAAAAAGGAAAAAAAAAGCTCACAGTTTCGGCCAGTTTTGTGCTGCACTACGTACACACTGCTGGACTGCTTTTTGACACATATAGATATGTCCGGTGACCCTGTTTCCTTTATTGTTCTAGAAAGAATTTCGAACCGTACACGCATAACGGGCGTTTTGGAGCAGTGGCTGGCTAACGAAACATACTGTCACTTTTGCTTAGTGGTTGAAGAAACGTTCTGCGGCCTGGCGTTATTTGTTGTAGTTGACGATTATACTTGTCCCCTCTGGAAAGGACTGTTCGCCATATTTCGTTTCTTGTTAAAAGTACCCTCCCCCCCCTCACCCCTCTTTCTTTTCTTTTTTCTTGCGGCTTTATGAAGTTTTGTAGTATTGTCTGCGGCTCTAGCCCCATGTCAATCTGGACACCCCTGCTTTAGAGTACCTCTCTACTTTAAGGTAACTTGTAAACTTACTTTCCCCTCTTGTTACTTTGTAGTCCCTGACAGTCTTAGTAGCGCAGGGCGCAGCGATGTTCATGCTACTTGCTTCGTGATTTGCTCTTCGGCGCTCGTATCGTCTAATGCCTCAATCTGATTGGTTGCGGAGCAACAATATTATGCTCGGAACTCGCACTACGTTTTTTAAAGTGTCGGTGACTGTAGACAACAGGGGAACGTGCGCGAACAAAACGCCGCGTCTCCACTTGTTCCCAGGTCGAGCAAGAGAACGCCGACCACCGCAAGCAGATGGAGAAAGATGCGGCGAAAGAAAGGGAGGAATACGACGACCTGACGTCTCGCTACGAGCTGCTCGAGGAAGAGTTCCTCTCCATGAAGAACAAGCTGACGCTGGAGAAGGACCAGCTGGGTGCCGCGCTCAAGCAGCTCCGCAAGGAGCACGAGCGCATCAGCAACGAGCTCAAGACCGTCAGGGACAACTTCAACGCGAGGCAGGAAGTCTCTTCGAGGGAAAAGACGGAGTTCCAGGTGGGAGCCTCGACAGCGCCATACCGTGTCGTTGCTATTATAGCGCCAATATGTTTAGGTGGCGCCCTCTTGTAGTTTCTGGCCATGACGTACTGGTCGTGACGTGTTGTGACGTGACGTGTTCTGATCTAGGTATACTCATCGACCGTTGCGAGCGAAAAGTTCGATGGTTTATTTGAAAAGCATGATGCGAGCTTGAAGTCATTGCGTTTCTTAAATCAATACCGTCAAAGTTGACAGTCTGACGTTGCTTTTATTTGCGTTGATGAAAGTGGAATTGAAGTGGTCAAATCGAGCGCTTGACCAATCGCGGAAATTAACAGAAAGCCGACCAGGGGCCTTAATCTGGACACATGGCGAAAAAGTCGGTGAGAAATCCGGCGACCGTGATTGGCCGACGCCACACTCGACTATGGCGCGGGCCGATCACAGTCGCCAGATTTCTCGCCGAGATTTTCGCAAAGTTTCCGGATTAATGCCCCAGAGCGACGCTTTTGGTCGCGCACGCCGGCAATAACTTTATGCGCGTCGTCGCCAATAACTTTATTTTGTCTTAAATGTCCATCTTTCCTTATCGTAAATCAATAACCAACACGCTCAACCATCTACAAGCCACACAAGCATGTTGCTCTTAACGATGCTTGCACGAGGTTGAGTGCCTGGCAGGGACGCTGAAAGTCCGGAGCTCACTCTTATAGCGTCTGCTATGACGCACCCCCGGGAGGGTCAACGTTTGAACCTTTGGCTAAGAAATAATGAAATTCAAAGGGTAGGCTGGTGGTCATGCTAGAAGGCGCATAACAAAATTTCAGGTCTGCTGGTTAAGTAGGAAGGAAATTAGAGCAGCTTCTATCAGCAACACGCCTACATTGTTTAGTTAATCTATCGTCGCAAATCTATCACAATATTCAAGATGTTTATTTGCTAGATATGTAGCAGAATGCCTAGGGAATGCGGATATGTAAAGATTTTTGTAAAAAGTCATTTATTTTTATAAATTTTCTCTTCTGCAAAATTGGTAAACTTTTTGGTCTTCTGTGTCTTCAACAAAATGTCAACATTTGTTTTATAAAAAACATTCGTAAAGTGACAAAAACTTCCATAGCCGCATTCCTTATTAAATTTCAGTCAGGAAAGGTGAAGAACGAGCATTCCTTCTATTGCCATTATCAAACAATAGATTGACTAAAATATAATTTATACCAAAAAGTGGAACGATGAAAAAGGCGTTTAGAAGTGCTCCAAACCCTACATTTTCTTTAGCTCCGGTGGACAGAAAATATTTTATAAAAAGAATTAACTATGCTGTGTAAACTAATTAAACTTTCTGGGAATACTCTCTAGATGTTGGTAAATCTAAACATTTCATTTTTCAAAATAAACTTTTTTGTAGAAATTTGTTTTCCTGGGTAGAGTCCCCCTTAAG
This sequence comes from Ixodes ricinus, assembly GCA_037355805.1. NCBI lineage: Eukaryota > Metazoa > Arthropoda > Arachnida > Ixodida > Ixodidae > Ixodes > Ixodes ricinus. The sequence continues at coordinate 56,838 of JAZHYW010028386.1, read as the reverse complement.
TAAAATAAAACCCAAGAAAAGAGAGAATAAACAGCTTCTTTCGGAAGGATTTATCAATGAAAGAAACAAGTAATTAGTGACGGTACGGCGTTGGCGTCAGCAGAAAGCGTGGAAGAGTGCCGTTGACACCGGCTTTCACAGGCATCGCTGGGTGTGAGAGAGCATGCGGCGCATTTAGATGCATTGGATTGCGTTATCGCTGCTTATGTCATTGCTAAATGTACTCATAAACTAGAGGCAGCGGGTTCATGCGCTGCTGGCAGAACTTAGTAGAACTAAGATCTGCCTTGGGCGCGAAGACGCATGGCGTGCAGCAGAGACCAAATTAATGGTGTCTAAACTCTACATTACAGAATTGAAAAAAATCGAAATTGGAAATATTTGAAGTAAAATCTCTCTTTCAGGAAAACCTTGTAACGAAAAACGCAAACTTTGGTCGGAATCGATATCAAGTTAAGCGTTTTTATCATTGAGGTAAAACAATTCGTCACTTCTAATACTGGGACGTTTGATATAAACAGTAAGAAGTGGAAAGAAAACGATGCTGACTGTGTGCTCCCGTTTATTGCCTTTCCTTTCGTTTTTACCTCGATATATAGTAGGCTTCGTTTCACATTAGCCTATACTAAACGTTTGGTGTTTATTTAAAACTGTTACCTAAAACGAAATACAGGGTGTCACAAAAGAAAATTTACACGGTCTTTTTTACCGCAAAAATAAACTAGGCATCGCCGAACGCTCATTCTCCGCCCAAAGGTAGAGCTAGAGGTCACAACGAGATGCCAAAGTTTCAGCCCGATCCGACAACTTAATCAAAAGTTATAAGTGATTTTCTGAAAATTTCGATGGGAAAATGGAGCCCATTTTTGCTTGTTTTCGGTTTCTGCTGCCATAGAGCCCCATGTGTTCGAAAACTCCGTCGGCCGCCATTTTCCCATTGAAATTTTCAGAAAATCAATTATAACTTTTAGATTAAGTTATCGGACCGGGCTGAAACTTTGGCATCTGGTTGTGACCTCTAGCGTGGGCCTTTGGGCGGAGAATGAGTGTTCGGCGATGCCTAGTTTCTTTTTGCGGTTAAAAAGACCGTGTAAACTTTCTTTCGTGACACCCTGTATATTTACAGCACCTGACCGCATCTTTGTTGCCAATTAAAGTGTCGTTTTATGCAAAACTCAGCTTTGCAATTTATCTAGTGTGGGTTGAATCCACGCGTAAAATCATGGCGCGAAGCTTGTGATGTCTCGTCTGTAAATATTGCATACGAAAACCTTAGCATCTCGGCTTCTAGCCTTCTGAAGTGTTTCTCTGATACCTGAAATTTTCTTTACGCTTTTATGAAGTCAGTGCCGTGAAGCCATCCGGTTTCTGAAAAGCAAAAGCGTTGAACTACAACGTTCTTCCACCAGGGACGCAGGACCAGCAATTTTGTATTCTAATGGCACTCCCGTCATGCTGTTCGTTTTAACACAGAAAGTGTTTATAGTTTATAGGGATGGGTTTCCCTAGAAAGACAACACACTTAACCGACAAACAGGTCACGCGGCATCAAAACGTCACGTGGCTCCGTAACGTCGCGTCACTTGACGTCAAGTCCGGAGGTCACATGACGCCCTGTTGTCAGCTGACGTCATGATAAGACGTGGCATCATGACGTCACGTTATTTTGCGTTACGTCTGGTGTCACGTGCCGTCCTAATATCACGTGACACCACGGACTGACCTGACGTCACCGTCACGTGACATCGCACACAGGCGCGACATATGTGACCAGTTCCTTCGCAACGCGTCCTGTGCGTCGCCGAATTTATGAGATTTGATAAAGTCACGCTTAATTTGTTTTTGTAATTGCTTGTCCAGAATTTGATACGTGAGCTTGAAGCCAAGGTGACCCGGTTAAAGGACATCGAGGCGGAGCGGAACCGGATGCGCTCGAACCTGAACGAAAGGGACGTCATCATCGAAGAGCTCCGAAAATCGGAACGGTGTTTCCGGGAAGACAAAGAGAAAATCCGCAGGAAGGTAAGACTACGTCACGTACACACCGTATACGTGAGCCAAATGTACAGTACCAACTGCTTCGCACCTGTTTCCCGCCTTCAAGCTTGCCTGGCCGGAAATGTGTTTGTGCGTTTCTGGGTGCGTCACATGCGTGTTGGTGCGCGTAGGTGTGTGACGGTAAGTTAGTGCCGTTTTTCTTTTGTTTTTTCTCTTCCGCTCGTAAAATGTACTCACGTGACAATTTTTGTTTAATATAAGTGCGGTAATGTTTTCTTCAACTTAGCAAGACATTAGAGGTTGACACCGCGAGGCATTATTTAAAAAAAATTAATGCTATCGCAAGAAGGCGCAAAACGCTTCTAAGACGTCATCCTTGTTGAAACTAATATAACTTCGCTTTCTTTATGTAATGCCTGTTGGCGGCGGCACAGCATTCATTTATCGGGTGAGCGGTGATTAAATGTTAATTATGAATAGTTTTGTCATTGTTTTTGTTTTCTTTCTTAAGATGGCGCTTTAGTTTCAGTAAGTCGCATTGGCTAACTATATTAAAAAGTTCGAGATCATTTATGTTTTCTGATATGGCTGATTCAAATTGTATGAAAGAGACGACGAAGAAAGCGATAAGAAAAGCAAACAACGACCGAATGTCCATAGCTGCAGTGCCATCATGGTTCACGCCCCGACTGCCTCACGTAAAGCCCTTAAACGAAAAACCGTATTTTGAAATCAAGCAGCTAAGCCTATCTTCTCACCTTATTTGAGCCCCTAAATCTTTTTCTTTTCTTTTTTTACGTTTAACAAATTATTTTAGAACGGAAGTCCACTCCATTTTCAAACAAACTGTTGAACTTAAAGATGATTTATATTCCCTTGTGCAGGCTCGAATACTCGATATTCCGGTTTGTTTTGAGAGTGAAGTGAAGTGAACAAGGTTTCGTAGTGGGCATGGTGGGTGGTGTACTCGTATACTTATCGCTGGAATTTTACTCAGATATGTGCCTGCGGAGCAGAGAGCTTAGACCACACAGGCAAGCGATATAGGGTATAAGCCTAAAACACGAACATAGATGGTAAAGCTTTCCGGTTCGCAGAACGCATGTCTGAGTAAAATACGCGTGAGCGTCGACTTGGCGTTCGGACAAACTTGAACACTGCTTTTCCCTACCTGCAGCATTCGACCGAATGTCCATCGCTCGGAACACTGGCAACAGTTTCGTTTTGATTATTGTCTTTATACTATTAATTATCGCGTAACCACAGTCGCAGTCATTAGGGAGTTGTAGCAGATCGTGTTTTCGGAAAACTTGTTCTGGTATGGCGAGCTGCCATTTCAAAACGTGCTTTGAACCGCTGTCACTAGTGCTAGAATACACATTAAAAAATATGCAGCCTACAGACACCGTCTTAGGCATGTTTCCTCCTTGTATTACACCCGTGTCATATTGCTCGTACAACAAACTGTCTTTGGACATTTTTTTTAAGCACACATATGTAGAAGCTTCCAACATGCGTGAGGCCTGTACGCCGATAATTACTTCATCGTGTCTTCAGCAAACACCTTGTCTTTTCATTTTCTTCTTATTATGTACGAGCACTGTGAAGGCCACTTTCGAGTGAGTGCCTCGAGTGGTATCAGGCCTGCGAAAAGAATTCGCTTAAAAAGACCTCCTGACAGGGTGTTTTCACTGATATATAAATCCGCTACACCAATAAGGTATTGGTGTAATGGAAGGCGGGAATTCAGAGGGAGTATTGTCGGACATCATTAGCTACGAGAGTAGATAATTTCGAAGGAACCTTCGTGAAAGTCTCAGAGTGGCAGCGGACGTTTTAGGAACAGGCTTAGCTTTTTTATAGGGAAATGTCGGCTAACCCCCATCTGTGGCTTCCAGAAAATATTTTTCTTTTTCTTCAAGTTCTTTTACGCAGTTTTGTGTTTCGTTTTAACGTTGTGCACAAGAACCATTCTTAGTTTTATCACGCTTACACCTAGCAAAAAAAAAGAAAAAAGAAGAGACAGTAACGCCACGACGTGAGAACACCCTGTGAATAAGGTTGAGCCAACTGAAGGCTTCATTGCCTTCTCTGGCCGCCTCTTACACTCGTCAATTTACGGATCGACTACCGTCTAGACCGCAGATGCCGTGACAGGCGGAACCACGGGTCCGCCGTTCTTTTCCTTTCAGAACGAGGAACTGATGGGGCCGAGCTGGAGTAGTCTATAATCCGCTTCGCATTAAGTCCGAGACTCCGAGCGCAGCCGATGTTACGATCCGATGGTGCCAATCATGCAGCGCCGAAAATTGCACCATCAAAGCGCTAGTCGTGTTTGTGCGTTTGCTCTCAGCGGCTAAACCATGGATGGATGGAGGTTAATTGCTATACCCTTTGTAACGGGTGGTAGCTTGCGCCACCTTGCCCAAGTCTTAAAAGACAAACCAATCACGCACAGTAAATGTGCCACGATCCTTTTCTGCACGTGGTTGGTTTAACCGGTGACGACAGACGCACCCAGGCGCTGCTTGATTGGCCCGATCGGATCGTACTCATCGTAGCGTCGGCTGCACTCGGGCTTGGTGTGAAACGGACTATACGGCGTGCAAGTCAGTCTGCTCATTGCGCAACGTCGTGCGTTTTGGTTTACCCGCAAACACGCCCACGTACTTTTGTCCCCCCCCCCCCTATCTCAACCAATGACATCGCGCGCTTGGTTGTATCATTATCGCGCGGCGTTGTCTGCGTATTCGCTATCCTGCCATTTATTTGATTGGCGTGCTCCTCTTTGCGCTTCGATGCGCCGAAGACGTACTTCTGGAACACTTGCTCGCCGTATAGGCTTCGTCGCCTTTTCTCGTCGCCTTTTGACACTTGTCTGTTTAGAGATAAGCGCAACACATCACCCATAGCCAACGGAGGTTATGCGACTCGGCCGGAACTTTGTGTCCGCACTTGTCCTTTCAGAACGAGGAACTGATGAAGCGCGTGGCGGAGCTGGAGCGGTCCGAGCGTAGCCTGAGGACCCTCCAGCTGGGCAAGGGAGAAACGCACGAGCTCAAGGCCCGGCTGGACCACTCCAGTCACGTGCACAAGGCCGAGCAGGCCGCCATGCGGGCAGACTACGAGGAGCGGGTGTGCTTCATGACCGGCGAGATGCACTCGCAGCAGGCGCAGATCGTGTCCGTGGCCCGGGAGAGGGACCAGATACGGGAGAAGCTGGACGAGGCCCTCAAGGAGATCAGCGCACTCAAGAGCAGTTCGCTCCGGAGAGAGCGATCGCGCGGGAAAGAGGCAGTGAGTAACCTGGAAATAACTCACCGATTGTGCAAGCAAGCTGGTGAAGGCTAAACGCAGCGACTTTACCCGAGGCTGGGGTTCTCTACAGGACGAAACAAACCCAGAGAAGCTGTCTTTGTTTCTTCCTAGACAAAATCCTCGTCTTGGGTGAAGTCATTAAGGTCAATAACTCCACATTCAATGGGACCTCTTTCCGTTTAAAGGTTTCTATCTTAACTAGTGAAATTTGCAAAAGATGAACCATTGTTTCGTATGACAGGCATATGAATGAGTTATTGAACAGACCCAGTGCTCAACAACCTGATGACATTGTAGCTTAGAAAATTGCCCGAGAAGTTGGACGATACACCTTGAAGGTTTAGTAGTTAACTCCTTGACTAACTGTACATTTGAATTTGAACTGTTGGCCAGTCGACACACTCCACGTGAGATATTTATTAGTTCTATTGTTGCTTTAACTCATCACCAGGATTCGACGCTTCTTTTGAACCTCGCTCGCAGAAGGTGGTAAGGTATTCAAGACCTTCTCTTCTGGGTGCCGAGCTCGAAGGGCTATCGACTCAGGCTTGTTGGATAACGAAATAATTCAGCATTACCATAAACATTCTCAAATTGTATTGCTAGATTGATGCATTGAGAATTGCAAGTCTGTAGGAATAAAAAAGAACCTAAATAGTATAATTCAAGGTGCCGTGCACATCTTCCGGCTCTGTACATCATTTCCAGCAATATCCTTCTGCATGCTCCGATCTTCGTCTACTACGCTGTGCGGCGTGTTTTGACTTTGAGCATGCACAAAAGTTATCTTCTGTAAAATATTAGAAGTAGCGTATGCGTCCTCAACCAATTACTCGACATTTCTTACCTCACCAGTAAACTCAAAAACAGTGTACAGGAATGTAAACATTACTTAGGATGGTGTAGTCTTTATGCGATAAACTTGGAACTTTTCACTGTTATTCACTCCTGCGCAACGTACCCACTTACGTGGCGTCGCAATTTTCTTCGGATATTTGTTACATCAATTTTGCTGTCATGTCCATTTTGAAGAAAGAAAACATCGACTGCAGGTAATGGGACTGCACAGATTTTGGCGTTGGGTAACGTCACTACCAAAGTAAGAGTGACGAAAGCTTCAGAAATAAATTTTAAGCGGCGATAAATATTTGCTTTCTCAGTCAGGGTTTTAATTTTTCATCTATATTTTTGTTTATTTATCAAGAATATTGTGATTAATGTGGCAGTTTTTAGAGACTGACTTTAAAGATATAAGTTCCCTTGAATTAACAGGAGTGGCGTTTCATGTTTCACCTTTCAGTTTGAAACTATTCAGAAGAAGGCAGAGGAACTCAGGATTCAAGCGGACGACCTCAAAAATCAACTCGAGGAGAGCCTAACTGATAATCGTAAGCTCCGGATACAAATTGATGCAGACAAAAGCTCCTGGGAGATTCAGCTCGCGAACCTCAAGTCCAAGCTGAATCAGGTAACTGCTCGCGTTTCGTTGTATTAGTCCATTATAATTTTGATTACAGCCGTCACTCGTAACCAGTTCAAACCAGAAAATGCTAACAACGACTTCACTCGGTTGATGCCCATGCAGGTATTTTTTTAAACATGAGCATTGACTAATTAACCACCAATTCGTAAAATAATACTTGAGCAGAACAGTCATTTTAGCATCAACACAGGCCGCTGTTGCTCCCAAAGTTTGTTATAACTTCCAAATAATAAATGACGTGTCGTTCAATTTTAGGTGCATAAAGGTCGTGGCAAAAGATTGCGTTGAATATTTCTAAGCCATGCGCGGGACAAAATGTCTACGTTAAAACAATGGCTGCTTACCCACAGATTTTTCCTCGTGAGACTAGAGATGCGTCAAGGCCGTGTATGAGCATGTCAAACCAAACTTGGAGTTACACAGGCCGCAGAAGTGTGGGAGATCGTAGTACGTATATTCAACTAAATCAGTTTGTGTTAGTGTCCATTAGCTATTCACCTTGTGGTGGTACGCGTCATTTTTACGCGGTGGTAGATTGGTGTGTGTTAAGGTTACGGCTGCAGTCTTTAGTCTTTAAAGCTTGATTGAATATTGATATTCGAAATTACGTTAACAGAAACTTGTGCATGGGTAAAAAAGGACTAATTAGAAGATGAAACGTAATTAAGATAACCTTGCCTTCTTGTGCAGTATGAAGAACGGAACCTGCTAGAAGCAAGTCGGGGTTCCACCAAACTGTACGCCAAGACGCGCCTCGAGCTGGCCTGGGAAAAAGAGCGCGCTGACCTGCAGAAGGTCATGAGCGACACCGAGGCTTCGCTAAAAGACCTCCGCCAGAGGTTTCTTAAAGCAGAGGCGGACAGAGAGACCGAGAGGGAGAACGCAAACAAGACCATACAGGACCTGCGGAGAAAGCTCGAAGGTGGACAGGACGATGTCTCCAAAGATATTCTAGAGGCAAGTATTGACCGTTACAATATCCGGCTTCTGCGCGCTACCGTCTTTGTCTACTAGGCAGTGGAACGCGCTTGGATCATGAGCTGTAGCTCTCTTCTGCGGAATATCAGACGCCGCGCATGCTGCCGCGGCTCAGTGACTCAGCATTTTTGCCTGAGTGATAAAAGCTAGGATGGAAGTACATATTGCTATTCGGAGAGAAATTGAAACCGCCCGCCGTCGTTGGCGAGTTGACGGAGTTTCTCAATAGCGTAAAGACCGTAAAGCGCGGAGGGCGTGGCGGGACGGCGAAAACGATCTACGAGAACTCATCAGCTGAAAACGACTGCTCGGAGCGCGTCAAACCTGCGCTTTTATCGTACCAGCAGAACTGCAAACGCCTACGCGAGCAGTTGCAGCGTCATGCAGATGTAACCACGCAAACTGCTCCGAGTCGATCTGGAGGCCGGATTCTGTCAGGCCAGATCTGAGTCTTGCGCTTTTCCGCGCGCGACGAGAGCAACGGGACGGAAACGCAGGGGACCACTGCGTACGCACACGAAAATCGATAGCGAGCGTACGAACGTAAAGCTCGCGACTTTGCGTACGTACGGAGCATGCGCAGTGTGAAGCATGCAACGCTAGTGCAAACGCAGAGTGCTTGCGTTTGCTTCTATACGCAATACTGATACTCTCTGATATTGCGTATGGGAAAAAAGCAAGCGTTGTGCGTTTACGTTAGCGTTGTGTGTTCTACACTGCGCGTGCGCGTCGTTGCCATGCGCCAGTCCGACACCGCAGTTCGAGCTCCGCACACGCGCAGTGTGGAACAAGCAACGCTAACGCAAATGCAGAGTGCTTACATTCGCTCGTATACGCAACACTTACAGCTCACTAATAGCGAGTTTTAGAATAGCGTACGCAAGCGCTTTGTGAACGCAAAAGAATAGCGTCGTCGCTCGCTACTGCGCATGCGCGGTAGCGGTATCCACAGTGGGGAGCACGCAACGCTAACACAGACGCACAGTGCTTTCGTTTGCTTCTATACGGAATACTAAACCTCTCTACCATTTAGATCCGGTAAATCGCCACCAGCAATGTTGACTAAAACTGAAATGTCTGCCACTAAAAAAACAAAGTTAGGAGTTGTGAATGGGCTGTAGGGTTTCGGTACGCTTGCAGATGCTAATAGCTTACTAGGCTACGTCCTTACTTGCCATATGATTATACAAAGCATGTTAACAGTTTCTTGGTCTTTTTTCGCAGCCCATATGAGCATTAAGTCTATTAGAGAGATGTCAGTCGTTGGCACTGTTTGAATGGTTCGGCCAGCTTCTGATGGGCCTTGGGCAGAAATAATTCTGTTCTTCGATTTTCATGCCACAGCTACAAACAGAACTGGAACAAGTGAAGGATGCCAACGGTCGCCTCAAGACCCAGTTTGAAAGAGTGCGACGCGAGAAGGAGCGCCTTGACCGAGAACGTGAAGACTGGCGTCAGAGGGTGGCCGCAACGATGGACGTGCAAGCTTTAGTGTCAGACTTGATCGCGGACGTGAAGAAGATGACGGACTTGGTGCAGTTGGAGGGCATCTTCGCCGAAGACCAAAGCAAGGCTCAGGCAGTTCGTCGACCGCTGCGCATGGGTTCCACGCCGAAGGATGACCTCGATGGGCATCCTGCAGAAGGTAAGGATTAAGGCAAGCAAGTGAATGCTTGAGTGGCTCTTAGATGTTGTATACTTGGTGGATGACTGAAACTCCCTGGCTATGCGGAGCGGAAGTTCGTCTGCTTTTTTGCCGGGGTTGCGGTGAGTCAGAGGACGCCGAGCTTGATTGGCTCTGATTGAAGGATAATGGGTGGACCTCAAGGCAGCTTGCTTTGAGCTCTACCCACTATCCTTCAATCAGAGCCAATCAGAGCTCGGCGTCTTTCTGACTTCACCGCAACTCCTGCAAAAGAAGCAGACGACTTGCTCTCCGCATTGAACGGCAACCGGTTGCGACTGTGAGAGCAAGTGAAATTCAGGCTTATGTGTGTTGTAGACGTTGAATGGCCCATGTGTAATTGTAATTGTGTTCTGTACGTGCATGTTTAGGCAGCTCGAAGTTCATCAACCCCAGTGGACGTGTCTCTGCTGCAGATGAGAAATTTAACCAATGCGGTACCACCGCTAGCCTGGGGTCTTTAACGTGCATCATGCAGTAGTGGCACACAACCGCACGCCGGTACCATGCTCATCTAGATCGAAACGGGCAGAGATGGGGATTGTCGCTCAGGATCCCTGGGCTCTGCATTGCGAGCTTTCGGCCTACGTGCTCCGAGCTGCAGTGCGTTAGCTCACTAGGCAACCAATAATCCCCCGCCTTGCAAAAAAAAAAAAAAAAAAAGGGGAGAATTTGATGGAGAATCAACTTGATCTAGGTAAAGGTACAAATCCTTAATATACGAGAAATCTTTTCTAGTGAAATATTTACACTTGAAGTGTATAGCAACGAATATATCATTTTGTCCTTATACAGCAAGAAATATTGCAATAACATGGCTCGTCGGCCTTCGCAATTTTCTGAAGCAAGTTAGGTAAAATTGCCTGTTCAAGCTACCCATATTTGGAACATACTATTTAAAAAAACGGCTGGTTCCGGCTCAAATTTCTCTGGCCAATTAGTGAATCGTCAACACCTCCGGGTGCAACGGCACGAAAAACTGCGTGCTACTCGTGGCCCGTTGGCCGCCTCTTAGCCGAAGACAGGTCTTGCAAGAACGACTTGGCGCTGCTCCAGTGCTTGCGGAGTCGTGGACTCTCGGCGAGCTGTGCTCCGAGCCCTTGGCACGGGTCCAATGGCACATTGTGCCTCAGACACGGTTTGCAGTCTTCAGGACAGGAGGCGGTGGACAATGACAACCTTTGTGCCATGGCGTAGCGGTGCGCTCACTCGGGTTGCTATCAAGCAGGAAGTGCGAGTCACGTTGCAAGACGCACGAGGTTCTCATTCCTATGCGCTGTGTCTTGATGAGGTTGCGGAGTGCGCGCTCTAGCTCGTGGCAATATCGTACGTTGTGGGGAGGTTGTGTATCCTCTTTCGTTCTTCGTTTATATGGTTTTCTTTATTTATTTTTTTCTATTTGGGAGAAGATTGGTGTTTTGCCTCCCGTCAATTTCAAGAATCGGAATTATATATATATATATATATATATATATATATATATATATATATATCGTATATATATATATATATATGTATATATATATCGCTTGTAGGAAAATAAACGCTTCAAATAGAAGCAAAAGAAGGTTGCACGGACAAAGAGCTGATGGATTTAAAAAAGGGTGGGGTTGAATTTAATGTTTAATAAGAAGGCTGAGAAACAATTTACAAACTTAAGTAAACATGCTAAAAAAAGAAAAAAGAAGAAGGGAGATACAAATGGTGGATATAAAAGGCCTTCGTCGACGTTTCGGCAGTGGCACTGCCTTCTTCGGGACATCAAAAATGGATCCCGATCCGCGGAGATCCGCATCCTATCCGTATCCATCCCTTGGCTATCCGCACCCTTCTCCTTTATTTTTCTTCGTTTTTTAGCATGTTTATCTAAGTTTGTACATTTTTTCTCAGCGTTCTTATCAAAACATTAAATTTAACCTCCCATTTTTTCCACCCACCAGCGGCTTTGTCTGTACAACTCCTTCTTTTGCGCCCTATATATATTAGAGTTGGAGATTATTTTGCGCTATTTAATATTTGTCTGGCGACACTTTTAATGAAAAAAATTAGTGAATTATTTTAAATTGTTTATAGTATATTACTACCTCCGCTCTAGCGTGTTTTTATGCATCTACTTAGCTTAAAACTGCTAGACTCAGAAACCGCCTTTTTTTTCGTATTCGTAGGGATTTTGAGTTTAGCCTGGTGTTAATAAAGCTTGTAGACGATGCAAATTTTCTATAAATTGTAGTTTTATTCGAAAACATATTGCCCTGGGTATAGTACAGCTCCTTCACAAACAGTTAAGGGTATGAATTAAGCAGACATTTTCGAAAATATAATTTCTAACTGGACAGCAAGATATGTATTTGTCTAATTGCTATGGTATTTTAGAAAGACACAATAGAAATAGGTTTGGTGACTTGTGTCAGACTGTAAGAGTGTCAAATTATAATGTCAAGATCTCGTCATTTCACTCAATGCTTATCGGAGAATTCCCATTCAGCACACCGTAAGGTGAGACTAGAGGAGGCATCTCACGGCTTAGACAAAGGAACTACTTCGAATTTCTTCGTTTTCTTGCACAATTACTTCTCATTCTCAATTGCGTCCGTTTCCCACCAGGTCGTCCAGCAAACGGAGAATCTGAGAGAATCCACGAAGCCAATGAGAGATGAAGACATGATCAGGCGAACTACCTCATTCCGAAGGTAATGTCACTTTCCTTCTTTTTTTTAAACTTGCTTAATTGCTAGTATTGGGTCTTAACATTGTCAATGTGCCTGTCCCGTATGATGATAGATTCAGGCCTGCAGGACCAACCTTGCAAAATGTTGCTGAGTAACGAACGGCTATCAGCATAAATATCTTTTCAATCAGAACCAAATTAGAACTCTCAATGTGTATACCATAAATGTGCTGTTTAGTAATATACTCATCCAAGTTAACGCAATCAATTCTCCCGTCTCGCCAGATCGATGACCGATTCGGAGAGCAAGTCGTCGGCTTCTTGCGCAAGGATTGCGGTGACGTCAGAACGACGCCCAGCTCTGATTGGCTCCGATTCGAAAGATAGGGGTAGACGTCAATGCTAGATGCCTTGATGCCTACCCACTATTTTGTTTTTGTCAATCAGCCAATAAGAGCTCGGCGTTCTGACGTCATCCCCAACCTATGTGCAAGAAGCGGACGAACTTGCGCTAAACATAGCTTTCATGTAAGGTTTCAAGGGTTTGTTTTTATTAAATATTCGTGGTCGTGTGTTTGAGCTCTGCACTCTGCACTTCTGTAAAAATAAGGAAGATCTTTTTATTTATTTTTTAAGCAAAAGTGGAACTTATGGTTTATAAATTGTGTTCTGTTTCGATCTATTAATTATAAAATCAAAGCTTCTCATGACACCCGCCCACTTTTTGTGACTCGCTACGTGATTTCGTGCATTATATATCTATGTGTAGTTTCTAATGGATCTTCAAAACCTCGTGATCATTTTCTTGTTGTTGCAATGTGCTTAAGAGATAGTTTCTAAAAGAGCACGGTTCCAGCTCAGAGACATTCCAGAGATTTTATACCCAACATTAGTAACTTTGTACACATAGAAAGTATATAGCCCCTAGACTTTGTTCCTACGCCCATTTCACCTGTGTGAGGTTTCGAAGGCTTAAGTCTCCAGGGTATTTTAACAATTTTATTGTTGCTACAATGAATTTCAGAAATAATTTAAAAAATAGATAGTACCAGCTTAAACAAATGCCAATGATTTTCAATCTAAACATTAGCAGTCGGTTAACCTAAGACGTAGGCGCTATTTCTTTATGTCAGATAGTACCACCGCTAATCGATCCGGGAATGTTGTGTACTTTATTTATATGGCAACGTTACGTTTAGATGTTCTCCGTTGACGCCTTTATGTTGGTAACTCCCATGCCTAGATCACACAGGGGAACCATAACTGACATTTTTATTTTACGCGGTGTTTGGAGGCACTGTGCGTTGCTCGACAGAGTGACACTTGCACACGATGACGTTATGCCCCGCGAATTCCCAAGCACCAACTCACTCTTGTGAGATCGCTCAAAACCTGTGGCGCTTGATACGGGAGACGCCATGTGCACACGTTCGGATCTTCTCAACACTGGATTCTGCGCACGTGTACTAACTGCAGTTTCTGCTGGCAAACACGCCTGTCTTTACTCAATGAGTCTTAGAGTACTCTCTTCCACTTTATGATGTAACGCAGCAGACTATATATGAGCCACCGGAGCCAAACCATAGCTCGGAGCGTGCCACCTGACCTTCTGGTTGAGCGGAGCGACGCCTGGAAGTGTGAAGCCACGTGGGCCTTTTGGAGCACTTGATCGGTTAAGATGGCTCGTGACGTCCGTTGCGCTACATTCTAAGGTGGAACGAAGTATTGTATGTGCTCGTCCATTCACACTTACGCTTATACAAGGTGTTTTTTTTTTTAGTCTTTGGAAGGTCTCTAGAAACACCGTGAAAGCTACCTAAATACGGTCTGTGGACGTGAATTATACGTGCATGGGTAAATGATATAGGGGGATGAGTGAATTGAATTGAACTTTATTACCACCACAATGGGGATGAAGGGGGTGGGGAAAAAGCCATAATGGTGAGGCCTGACGAAGTTCCGGCCCCCCAACGAACAACATTTGTGTCAAAAAGAAACACAGAGGGAGGACGTTCTCTATAAAAAAAAAAAAACAGCAGGCGCAACACAAAGAACAGCAATGGCATCTGAACAACCAACACACAAGAAAGAGAACAATGCAGAAAAAAGAGCGAGTGCTCACATATAAACACTGGAAATGGTGCGTGTAACTAGAAGACCCAAACGCGATAAAACGTTAACAAAATATGGTAGGTATAGATATGCGAGTGAGTAAGTTCATATTAATATCGCGTGCAAAGAGACTGTTCAGTAGAGCTGGTAGCGTATGTTTCATTCTCTGCAAGCCGAAGCTAGTTCGTGATCGTGACCTATGACATGGTCGTTTAGCTCTTGTTATTTAAATAGTGTGATTTTCCGTGATGCCAGCGAGTTCAAGTAATGATTTTTTCCTTTTACAGCATTCACGTAGTTTAAAGCACGGCGATGGCTGTAAAAATAAGATACATCAGAAACACCATACCTTTCAAACAAGGGCAAAGAGGGATGAAAATATGGAACATTAGCGATGATTCTCAGTGCCTTCTTCTGAAGCAGACTGAAGTGATTGATGTTAGTTGTGCCAGTAGTGCGCCATACTAACTGTCCAAAACATAAAAGAGTACGAAAAAGAGATCTGTACAGCGTGGTTTTAACAATGGCAGGCATCCTATATCTCTGTTTATTCATTAGGCCTCTAACTCTGCAAAGCGTATTTCTCAAGTATTGTACATGCTCATTCCAAGTCATGTTACTTGAAAATATTATACCCAGTGTTTTAAATTTTTCCACATATTTTGTTAGGATAAGTTCGATTAATTGTCTAAAATGTATCATTTCACATTTTAATTGGTGAAGATAAACATGTTGGTTCCAGTTAAGAACTTCCTGAGTGTTGTTGAAAACCGCTACATGAGTCAATTTTAGAAAGACTATAGAGTGCGTAGAAAGCGCTATTTTGTGCTAAAGTTATCACTAGAGTTCCTCGATATGCTCCTCCGAAGGGGCAGCGGAGTTGCTCGTTTGTTTTCCCTGAGCCGCCACGCCGCTATTCGCCGAGTTCGATTACGTGAGGAACAAAGAATCCAGCGCCGTGCAGGAAAGCCACCAGTATGGTCGCTTCGCCGACGTTGCACGCGGGCCGGCGTGCAACGTCGGGGCGCGTTCTACCTTTCCTCTTTTCCATGCGCGGCGTCACGCGCGGCGACGATATTCACCGAATTTAGTCACGTGACGAGTAAAGAATCCAGGGCCGTGCAGGAAAGCCGGCGCTACTGTCACCCGCCGAGGATGAACGCGCAACTAAGATACCGTAGGTAACTATACACAGAACTATAGTTATCACTCGTGCAACAGGTGCAAGGCTGCGGGTGCAAAAACATGCGACCGCGGTTTTTCTGTATTTTATCATTTGCGCTTTTGCACGGCGCGCTTTACGCTTGTTGCACGGGTGGTAACTTTAACCCATTACCTCGCTTCCCACGCGCTCAAAATCTTTCTAAAATTTACTGATTTCTTGGTCTTAGATGACGCGCAGCAAGTTTCTAATTGGAATCTTATATTTATTTTTTCACTAACTGAAAAAGTCAATTCACAAATTTTAGTTAATTATTTGACTTCTCGTGATGATTACCTCCTTTTATAATGTCCCCCGAGCCGTAAAACACACCTGCACAGACCGCGTTAGCCTAGTTTTCACGACTATAAAAAAAAAAAAAATTGTAGAGCCTAATAACACATTACGCATATGACACTCACAGGGCGTTATCGGCGACGGACATGGCGAACCAGGCCGCCATGATGTCCACCCCAGTCATCCGGGCACCGCCTCGCACCCGCTCGATGCACCGCAAGACCCTGTCTCTGGGCCAGGGCATGTCGGCGGCCGACGTGAAGATCTGGGGCTCGGGCGACAGCCTCAGCTTCACGCCCTCGGGCTCGCAGTCCAGCCTGCGCGGGAGGTCGACCACGGGCTATGAGTCGGACACCTCGGTCGTCTCGGAGCCTCCGAGGCACTGGGGCTACACCAGGCCGACCATAGTGAGTAAAAACCCGTTCGCAAATTATAGCGTTTGACTACGTCGACAGCCCACTTCAAGCGGCGCAACGCTTGGTTGTTGATGGCAACGCGTAGTGGTATCGCGAAAGCTGGTGCACACATCTGCGTTCGAGTGAGATCGAGTACGTTCCGACCGCTTGTGACGGTTTACGACGGATGAATGGATGGAGGCATGCATGCGTGGCGGCTGTTACTTTTGAATCGGGTGGTGAACTGCGCCACCTGGCCAAATAGTACGACGGGGGAACACACTGACGCCACTTGTGGGGTATCACTGGAACGCTTCAGATCTATGTGTGTTTTACTCATATTTATTTTGCCGTTTGCTTGAAATAATTTTGACAACGTTATAAGGGACAATTTCTCATACATAGTATGTAGATTTGAGCTCGCAAGTAACGCAAAACCTTTAGTCTAGTTATATATAGACCGACAGTATTCCAGGGATATCTGACAGATAGCACAAGTGTGCTGCTCTGTTCTCTCGCCGTAAGTGATGGCAAGCAACTGAAACGTAAACGATCAAACTCAAACGCAAATGAGAGACCGCTTCAGCTTGAACGGACTGAACCTGTGCTGCATGCGTAGGCGCTATTTAGGAGGCCTAGTGTCGTCGACACGGAAGTCGATAGAGTGCGTATCAATATCTTACATTACTGTACTTAATCCTATGGTCATGGTAGATTAAAAAATCAATATTATTATAATCTCAGGGCCCTGGAGGCAATTAAGAGATAATGTTGCGTAGCTTTGATATGGAGTAAGCGCTAACAAATGCACGAGTAAGCAATACTGGTTCCTGCAGCGTGGTATACGTACGAGGTGTTTATTCTGACCACTAGTTAGACATAACGCAATATCATCATTTCATGGTTCACTAATTTTTGCTGCTACTGTATTTTTTATTTAGTTATTTGCTCAAGTTCAGTACGACAGGCAAGAGGACGTAAAAGGAAGTTTATTTGAATCCGCAGCTATCGGAACGTTTGAGCAGAAGAAAAATATTAAATTTGTTTTCAGCAGCTACAAAAGTCATCTTAAAATGTTGCATTGTTGTTTCAGCGTATAGACTCTGAGAATGACTCCAGCAATCCAGGAAGCAGCGAGGACCTGACCCGAGCAGCGAAGCAAAAAAAGACGTTCAAAGGACAGACTTAAAGCGCTCAAGAAACCAATCACTCATGATGCAAAGCATGATTCGGGTACGCTTCTTTTCAAGTCTCTTTATGCAAACATTTTTCATCGTTATCCTTCAGTTGCGATTGCGAACACGCACCCCTGGCAGTACAGATTGTCCTAAGGAGGTCTTCAGGATAACCCAACGTTCCATACATGTCCTGGGGATGCTCATAGCACATCTGTGCCGCCTTTGCCACAACTCCCTTTTACAAATTTCCCACAAGTTTCGAAAACTTATCACAGATAAAGTTACTATTACAGTAATAGTTTCTGATCAATTTTTACTTACAATAAGGGTGGAAAATAAACGTTTCGGTTCTTTTTCCTGAAATATTGCGATATTTTATTTCACTCGTGTTTCTGTCACCCCGGGCTGAACGCCCACGGAATGACACATATTTCTGCACCGTCTACGTAACTCAAACGCCTTCAGAATGTTTCTGCTCACCTTGCCTGCTTCTTTTTCTTTTTTATTCTTAGTTAAGCATGCATGTTGCCGAGCTATAACTAGACAAGACTTTTGAGTTTTCTTCATACCGTAACATTCGGGGAAATAATGGTTTTGTGTTGCAGACCGCGAGGAGAAGACGGGTACGCTCAAATCCCGACTTTCCAAGGCGTTTCGCTCGAGCAGCAAGGAGAAGATCGACTCTCCTCCAGGCCACCTCGGCGGACAAGAGGCCCGTTCTGGCACCGAGGACGCCTCTGGAGCCCGTCAAAGAACGCTCAAGGCCAGAGGTACATGCAATGAGTGATTCGCCGTTAGGGAACGCGCGTCGATTGACACGACAAGTACGGCATCAATGCCGTTTTCGTTGCTGGAGCGAATGCAGAGCAACGCAGATGTCGTTTACTGCTACGCAAGGTGTTTCTTGTTTTCTTTTTTACGCTTAACAGATTTGTTTATTTAAAAAAGCCGTGAAAGCTACACTTATGCGGTTTGAGCAGGTGAGTTATACGGCCAGGGGACAAAGTATAGGGGACTAATCGCAACGATCAATCGGCTAATGAAGTAAATTTTGTTAATTAACTTTTAATTAGTGAAAATAGACATATGGTTCCAATTAGATACTTGCTGAGTGTCACAAACGTGCGTGGTCCAGTATGTCGATTAGTTGAAAACAACGTTAAAAAGACAAAGGCCACAGCTCATGTGCACACACAAAAACAGAAAAAGGAATGTTTGAGCGGTTGACAGGCGCTAGGGCCATGCCTGGTGTAAACGTGAGCAGGGAAGGCGACCGACCACAAGCCCAACAGAAACAGAACAAACCTTCGGTTCAGGGTACGACGCCTACACAAAGCGGCTTTAACGTAAAGAAAACCAGGGCGTGGCAAGCTTCCCTTCCGTACATTCGGCATGGCCCAACAGAATACACGCACAGAAATCCTTCGGTTCTCGGTATGCCGCGTACACAAGGCGGGGTGGCGATAACGAGCCAGTCCCCGGTCGCTTCTCTTCGGGATACCCGGCATGCCCCGACATTCCACCCACTCAGAAGAAATGTAACAAGAACGACAAACCAACATAAAAAAGAAACCTCGGCGATTCGTGACACTGTTTTTCATCGAAAGCTACTAAATCAGTCAGTCTAGAAGCACTTTGAGCGCACGAGAAGCGCAGCAGTGCGCTGAAGTTACCACTCGTGCAGCAAGAGCAAGGCTACCGGTGTGATAGCGTGCCCACTCAATTTTTCCGACTCTTAAGGATCTGTTATACTCCGACGACGAGCGTAGCAAACGCGGCGTAGCGCAGCGCGCACAGATGCTGATTGGTCGCATGATATCGAGTTCCTGCTGGCTGGCCAATGAAACGCGCGCGTTCAGCGCTATACGCTGCGTTCGCCGCACTCAACGTCGGAGTATAACAGAGTTTTATCACAACCTTAGCCTTGTACCTCTTGCACGAGTGGTACTCCTAGTGCACTACTACGCTTCCCACCCGCTCAAAGTGTTTCTATAGATTATTGACATGGTGGTTTTTGATGACGCTCAGCAAGTTTCTAGTTGAAACCATATGTCTATTTTCACCAAGTAAAAAGTTAATTAACAAATTTTACTTAGCAGCCGACTGATCGGTATACGATTGGCCCCCTTTGTCCCCCTGGCCGTATAACTCTCCCGCACAAAACCGCATAGGTGTAGCTTTCACGGCTTTTCTTTTTCTTTTTTTACTGACTAACAAGTCGAAATATTTTTTTTTATTCGGAAAGATTGAACACGATGCCTGGACATTACCGTCAAAATTCGAAGCTTGACAGCTCAGTATCTGTGAAGTAAAAAAACAATTTCCAACAGCCGAATTTGAAGTTTCCGCGTGCTGCACTCCAGTGCGGTGACGTCAAAGATTGAGTCGTCCTGTAATTCGAGATTTTCTCCCGCCTCCGAAACGTCCCAACCGGAAGTGCCGTGTTCTTCCGCGTCCCGCGATCAACCGCGCATCTCCGTGCGTGCCGTCTATCGCTGTGAGCAGACGACGCTTCACTTTGGAGTTTCAAGCCTCTTTTAGGGCCCTTTCAGCGATCTCAAACTCCTTGAAACGGTGTGAGGTCAAAGAGGATGCGCAGTGAACTTTTATGAGCGACATGAGAGGCCATGTCGCACAGGTGCTGCGCGAAAGGCTGCCCCGTTGGAGTCACAACCGAAACTATACGCTGCACAGGCACCAAACTCAGTTTTGACCGTTGGACGATTTCCTTTTTGAAGTCTGAGAGGTCGTCGGGTACCGAAAAGAGAACTTCGTCCGATTCTTCGACTCCCCGATCATCCCCAGTGCTACATGATGTTCCCAACGCCTACATGTTTTCCGAGGGAGGATAAAAAGATAGGAGACGACATCATTTCCGGACTCCGATTTTCGACATTTTAAAAGAAGCCCCGAGGCGTAGTGCATTCGCAATTGCGTTAAAAAACTTGTTTCACGAATGCCGTGATTAAATATTATAGAAATGTCACTTACAAAGCTTCCCAATTTCATAATCGACTACGTCGCAAATAAAAATAATCGAGGAGGTGAAAAAAGTGATAGAAGAACGCAAAAAAGAAAAACGCTCGCGCGCGTGAAGATTTTATTTTTTGCGTTATGGTATTTTTTTGCGGGTCTATGACTACAACCTGCATCATTTTAGACAAACAAAAGATAAGACCTTTGGTGTAGCAGTGAATCTTTAAAAACATACAACCTGTATGTAAATCGACATCTAAAGAACTAAGGGTGCTGCAGAGCGATTACTGGGTGTTTCGGTTCACGATAGATCTTTTTCTATATGAAAGCGCGGTAACCAGCAGCGGAGATATGAACTTAGATTAGAAGGAACGTCCCATTCTCATGTTGAAATGGCGTCTCTAGAAGAAAGTTGAGCTGGCGTACAACTAGAACTGAAGTAACTAGATACCATCACTATACTCGCACAGATAGTAACGAAGCAGATTACTCGTTACCAACTCACAAAAACGTGCTGGTTACATTACTCTCACAGATACGTCTTTTAAAGTTGATTTGCAAGTTACGCCTAGCTTACTACTGACATGCTGATCCCGATCTTGTCCGACAAGTTCAGCAAGCACGAAAAATAATATTATGTTTCCGTTCTATCCCACATATTTTTTTCATAAAGCACTGCTACTGGGATGTTTAGGAATTATGGGAACATTATAGAATTTGTGTCTTTTTTGAGCAACCCAGATGTAAAAAAAAAACGAAATGAAAATTTCGCCTTCTCTGATTCTTTACAGCAATCGAGTTCGTTGTCTTCCAAAGGAGACAAGGGCAGCAAAAAATCTCTTCTTGGACGGTTCACCTCCAGAGCAAGTGCGAGCAAAGGGCCAGCCGCTGCTGAATCGTCGGACTCCAGGCCTCCCACACCCAGCACACCCAAAGCTTCGAAAGATCGCCGAGGATCATTCACTGAGACACCAGTTTAGGCAGCATGATCACGTAAACGTTGTGACGTTACGGACGCTGGACGTGTGCACCGCAGTGGAATCGGGTGCCAACCTAAAAAAGACTTCTTTTTTTTTTACTCGCTTGAAGTTCTTAATGCTTGTTGTTCCCATCGAAGACATCGGAGAAGTCGCCGGACACTTAGCCGTCGTTGGACCTTGTGGGGTTCCCGTCCTCACGCCTTTCCGACCTTACCTTCTGCGCAAATAGCGTGAGGTCGGAATGGTAGTCAGTCTGATAACTGCAGACTACGGAAATGAACGGGGTTGCAAATGTTTTATAGGTTCCGGAAGAAAACGTTCAATTCCCTCCTCATAATGCCCCTTAAAATAAAACCTGCCCTTTACTATGTAGCGTTCCCAGGAAATGTTTTTCTACATGTTTTTCTGTTTACACACGTCGAAAAGTGCAACAACCATCAAAAACAATACCAAAGCAACTATCGCTAAAGCACATACCCTGAGAAAATATGACGCTACGTTCAACATGCTCTTTGTCACTCGAATGACTGCACAAGTAGACAGAGATATGCTTAGAAACACTATTTATCTTCCTACATCAACGATAGGTCTTGAGGTATCAAAATCAAACACTGAAAAGCAAAACGGCAATGTGATAAGTTCATTTTGCCCTATTTTGTCTCCAAAGTGTTCCTATGTTCGCAGGCTTGTGGTCGTCTTGACTTTTAAAAAAACTATATAAGTCAAATTTTCTGTATTACCGTTTTTATATGGCGTATTGCACTTTACATCTATCAAAATGGCTACCCTGTCTTTAAAAATTTGAGTTAATGCTCCGACCTGAATAACTCTCATCGAGGAGCTCACTTCGTTTTAGAGCGTAAGCTCGCGCTTCAGAGGGTGGTATGAGCTATAACTCTGCGAATTTGTAAGGTTCGTTACCTATGCTAATTAGGGTTATGACCTATGGATTGTTTTACACGATTGAAGAGGCACAGACGTCGTTTCACTGCGTCATTGAATGCTCTGGAGAGCAGCAACACATGACACACATTTTTAATGACACTTTGTAAGTATTCCTTCTCATTTTGTCCTTTGCATCAATATTTCTGCATAGTCCTTCATTGATTTTGTTATTAGTTGACGTCAGGTAATGGTCAAAATACTTATTAAAATGTATTGATACACAAGTACAAAATACTTCGACAAAAATGTAATTAATTACAAATTCAATTACACTTTTTAGAAAAGCATTTAAATACAAGATACAAATACAACAAGGGGTATTTGATCATCTTCAGGTACTTTATCATATAAATTGTGTTCCCATGGCTCTGACATCTATAACTTAAATTTAACGCTTAGTAAAAAAAAAACGCGCCAAAACTACAGAGAGTCATCTACATGTATCAATAATCATGGGCCTTTAAATAAAGTTGCAGCTTTAAAATAAAATTTGTTTCTCATAGGATAAAACATTAGGAAAAACAATTTATTCAGTGCGAGTTTAATTACAAATGTTAATTTGAAGCAACAAAACACCTCCAAACACTTAAATCTGACGGTTTTTAAATATAAAATCAACCAACCAACCTAAAAGTAAAAAAATTCTAGTCATCTCGTTCAGTCCTTGTTTTGCTCTTCCTTTTATTAAAGGGAAGCTGAAACACATGGGAGGACCAGCCGGGAGGGGGGGGGCAGGGGCGCTTGCCTCCCAGTTCTCAGAGTGGGGGGCAAGGCATGTGTTTTGCCCCCCCCCCCCCCTGAAACAGCCGCCACTGGGCAGGGCAAACACTAACCGGCGGCGCCCAAAGGATACCAAAGGCAAAAACGCACCCCGGCCCTGGTGGTGGGGGGGTGTCTGGTTTGCCTCCCCCCCTCCACTCAAAAGCAAGGTGGTACGCCACTGCTGAGACACTTCTTGAAAAAAAAAACGAGTTAGAGGCAAATTCTGCCATATTTTGTATGCCGTTAATCTGAATATCACGTTCGTTTTCCCCGAAGATGTAACTAAACGCGAGAAAACGCGAAAATCATCCGACCAGTCGTGACGTCATGCTAGGATCTTTGGGCCGCCAGGCCTGCGTCGCTCGTGTGGGCAGCACCTGCTGTCCCAAGCTTGCCAGGTGTATTTTTCCGCACTGACGCCAGTCGTGACGTCTATTTCTGACCTTTTTGAAAATAGCAAGAGTGCACGTGCTTAGCTTTGACAGGCGCTGAAGATGCGCGAGAGCAGGGATTCCGAAAACTCCTAGTATGACGTCACGCCCCCGGAAGGAGGGGCTTCAGCGGTACTTTAAAAATTAATTTCTGCAGCCTCCGTGCACCAAATTGAAAAAATAATCTCGATATTCGTGATCCTGGAGGCCAAATGAAGACGATTTTGGTATTTTCCTCAAATACAGAACCGCTTCAGTTTCCCTTTAATGTTCTCTTACGCAAATTACAGCCCGTTTTACGAGCGTTGCATTTGAGTGTGATCGCGAAGAGTTTCTAGAACGTTATTTGATTGCGATGAACAGTGCCAAATTGTATTTGGGCAGTATTTGAAATACAATCAATTAAAATACTCAATTTCAGTATTCAGATA
This sequence comes from Ixodes ricinus, assembly GCA_037355805.1. NCBI lineage: Eukaryota > Metazoa > Arthropoda > Arachnida > Ixodida > Ixodidae > Ixodes > Ixodes ricinus. Next base: position 33,001 of record JAZHYW010028386.1, on the reverse strand, counting down.
CAGCTCACAAATATATTTATAATATGTAATTAAATACAAAATACTCGAAGTATTTTTAATACTGTGTATTTCAAGTACTCCCCATCCCTGGTTGACGTAATGTTTTGTTTAGAAGTGTGCATAGGTGACTTAATACTTTAAAGCATCTATTAGTCCACGACTAAAATATGAATGTGTAAATTTAAACTAATTGCATTGTTCCCCAATGCACAGTTTGTGTTCAGGCATATCTAATGTTTTGCAATGCGCATTACCTACACGACCCTAATTGTAGTTTTGGTCGTATTCGCGTAGTTTGTTTAAGGCAAATGAATTAGTTTCACTTTTCTCTAACCACGTGGCCTTTAAGTTTTACTTCATGTCGGTAATCAGATGTAGTGATTTCCCCATTGTTTCACCATTACTCGTAGTCATTTTCTTAGAACAGAGGCGTGCGAATTATCTTCGTTTTGTGGTTTAGAACTTCGATGTTGAGCAGATAAGGAAATAAAATGTTTACTTTTTATGAAGAGGGTGAAGAGTTTCTCAAGCTTACAATCGATCTCGTGTAACTCTTGAAGGTCTTAAGAGATTTTTGTAAGATAATTTATTAAATAAACTGTTTTTTTAGTAAGTTAAGCGGAACATGGGGTCAGAAGCTAAAACCTGAAGCAGAAGCTTCCTGAATGTTTAGGCTCGATCAAGTTATGCATTCACTAACATCAACCACTGAACCCCAGTCTGGATCCCTTGCTTCGAGCACTATGATAATGTCATTTCTGTTGATGAACAATAGACTGAAACAAAACTCCACAATATTCGTATGTGCATAGCATCTAGCGAAGTCGGCATATCTTGTCTCTTTCTTTTTTAATCTGGAGCACTATACTATATGTTTTCTACAAGTTACATTCCCTGTGCCTCTGCTTCACCAACCTCGGGCATCTCTTCAACATTTCGCCAACGTTCCCAGAATTGACGTCAAGTACAAATTAATGATTTGTCATACGCTCAGATGTCTAACAACTTTTTTTGTTATTTTTATCTTAAGGTTTTTTTAAAGCGTAAAAAAACTGTGACGCGTAGAAACCTTGGTGACCTTTGGTGAGAAGGGAGCAATATGGGTTGGAGTTTGGAACTCCAAAAACTCTACCGGATTTAAAAACCCTAAAAAGAGTGACAACACTCTCGTTGCTTCTTAAGCTGACACCTGTTGAGGTGCCTTTTACCTACGATTTTTCGAAGGTACACCTTTGGACCAGCACATTTAAAGTTGAAACAACAGAGATTTACTTAATGAATTCAAGAAATGCACGCATGCAGGAGGTAACATCCGCTGCAATAAACTCTACCATATCCGTTGAAACGAAGCGGGACTGATAGCTTCAAGCTCCACACATATACTAACTGCAAACATTAAAAAAGGGGAGTCATGCAACGAAACTATCATATACAAAAACGACAAAAAAAAAGAAAGATAGATAGTATTTTCTAGTGCCTCCAGATAATCGCCTTGCGATTCCATTTTAGATACACTTCAACCCCGCTTTCGCGCCCATCAGATGTCATTACATTTTTATGTATGTTTCTTCTTTTATTTTGTGCGCACCTATTCTTCCGGCACACACATGCGACATTATAACTGACAATGAGTTTCTCTTTTTTTTTCTGTGCTGTATGTTGCAGTCCCCATTTCAGGAGGGTATACTTTATACAGCGTTCAGTAAATAAAACACAGAACGATGTGTGCTTACAGCGTTTTCTTCTTTCTTGTTTCTTTACTTTCACCGACTACCCCCGTGCTCGATAGGTGAAGCTTTTATAAGACGGGAAACGAGAAATGTCCAGGTTACAAGAGGCGCGCCTTCCCGGAACTGCGCCAAGAAAATGCAATCGCCAGGCGTAAGTGAAAGGGACAACCAAATCAGAGGAAAGCGCAGAATCGCTTTGCGTCCGGTTCGCCTTAAATTGAATGAAAGCTCGTGACGAAACGACGTTAGGGTGAGGGAGCATGTAGGAAGCGTCAAGCCCGCTGTCATTCTTGTTTTTTTTTAGTTCTTTTTTTTTAGAAAGATGAGCGTTTTGCCGTCTTTTGAGCTATATTAAAGAGACGGCGAAGCTCTCATCTTCATGGAAGCTCATCTAGATTCTATCTATATATATTCTGCTATAACATGAGGCAATATGAGGCCTTACACTATATAGAGGCTATATACTTGACCGGCAGACGAGATAGAATTCATGTGAGTCTTGAGTGGACGGCTTAACAGTGTTGCAGCTACTCCCGGGGTGTAGGTGGCAACAGGCTGATGCGCGTTTCTTGGTCCCGTATTGTGACAGTGCGCGGTTCTGATACAGTAACAGCGCAAAAACGAAAAGCACACACACACAATGGACAAGACGGATATGTACACAGCGCTCTGTGTTTACATTTTGTTCTTATCTCTTCAGTTTCTTATCGCTGTTAATATATCAGAACACTGTCACACATACACACGCAACAACGTTTCCCCTGGCCCCCGGTGAAGAGCTCGATATAGACGGTTACTATCTTTGACGCGTCACTCTTTTCACTTTCATGGCACATAGGTTCAACGTCCGTTAGTTGCAATGCCAATTGTGTACGATTCCGTCCGACTACTGCAAAGTCAGTCCTGAGATCTCGCTCCTGGTGATGTCCCGTGGACAGAGCAAGCTTCGTCGGTTTCTTCCAGAGCTTTAGGTGTATATGCCTGGTCTGAAACGTAGTCTGCACTATTATTATATTGTCTTATATTATATTTATTATATTATAACGTATTACTTACTTTATATAGTTATATTAACGTAGTATACACTCTTGGCCAGCCCCACGCGAAAGTGTAGCAACAAAACGCAGGCTCACCTGATAAATGTGACCAGACGTAACGTCACATTACACCTTGACGTCCCGTCCCGTTGTTACATGACCACGTGACCTTTAGTGACATGCCATGTGAGCCACAGTACACAAACCACTAAATCCATAAGGGCACGAAGCACGCGACCTAGTACGTATTCTAAGTACAACGATTTTATTAGGTATGACCCAAATGCAGATAATTTCTTAAACTGGAGGCCTCCCAGGTGCTTTAACTTTTTAAGCTAGGGCTTTCTTGTAGCGCATCAAGCCAACAGTTCTTAGAAAGAAGATCGTAGTGCTGAAAGTTCTACATCACCTATACTGAGGGACAGCGCTCGTCACATATTAGTGGACACGTGTGCTCTGCTAGCGTTAGGCTAGAGTTGTGTTCCGATGGAGTGCACAAAAGAACCGGCTCGAAGCTGTAATAGTACTCCTGTCCAATAGATGCCCGCGTTGGCCCACGATCGGTGATGTTGACAATTCAGCACTACTCATTGCTATCTAGGTTCTGTCGATCAAGCGTCTACACCATCGCACCTCAAGTGCCAGCGGACTTCCGCAATCGAAATCTGTCCCTCTCGAATAATTTTATGTAACAACCGGTTTCTTAAATGATATCAACAGCTAGCTGAAAGGGCAACTTGGATGCACCGAGTGGGAGGCTTTTGAATACAGGTAGGTCTTCTTTAGCCTTTTTCCTTCGTCGCTCCGATTGGTAAAGGCCTGTGACGGAAGCAGGACTTAAATGTCGAGGATGAGCAAGCCGTATTGTAGGCTCCTCTATAGCCGTTTGCAGGCAGCCATGCTTCAAAAGCTAGTCGAGTCATTATGGCTAGAAAACGCCTTGTTTGGGCTCCAGTCAAACAATTGTAGGCTCGCCTTAGCAAGACTTGATTATCAGACGATCTAAACAACGCCAGCAGCAAGATGGTGGCGTCCAGAGGCCACCATCTTGATGTTTGCAAGCAGCCACGCTTTAAAAGCATAGTCAGGTCAATGTGAATAGAAAGCGCGTCGTTCGAGTGATCTCGCAACCGTGGGCTCGTCCTAGCGAGGCTTGTCTATCAGACGATTTAAACAATGCCAGCAGCAAGAAGGCTGCGCCCAGAAGCCGTATTTGCAAGCGTTCTTAGTGGAGGCTGTGGCGGCACGCTCGTATTCGACTCGCGTATCAGCGAAGCGTACAAAAACGAGACTTCCGGCCACTCCCGCACTTCCGGTGAGCGAATGCCTCCCGCGGACCTCAACGAGTCTCGCCTCGCTTCCTACGAACGTGTTGGCTGAAACGGCTCATCCGTTGTGTGATTTTTTTTGTCGGTATTTTTTAATCAATGAATCATAGATGCGCCTTGCTGATTACCGCGACTTTGTTGCAGCTTAAAGTTGTTAACTGGAATGCAGTAACAGGGCGCCGCTCTGTATGCCCAGGTGTTGAGATTGAACTCCTTTATCTCCGTTTGCTTGAGCGACGTTACTGAATCTTAGACATGGGGTACTCAAATTCAGGGACGCTGATGCTCACCTGCTATATTAGGTCTGCGTCTCAAGCTATGCCAGGAAAAGACGACAGGTACCATATCACGCGACAAACTTCTACGAAATACCCAATAAAGTTATGTAATATATGTCATAATATGCAACAACATAACAACAACATAACAACTTGAAAATCAAGGATAAAATTTTAGCCAATTTTGAGACCAAGCTTTACACATTAGGGATATTTGTAGATTTCAGGAAAGCATTTGATTCTATTAGGCATGAAATAATTCTGAAGAAGTTGTAAAACTATGGTATTAGAGGTGTAGCCCTAGAACTTATTCAAAATTACTTATCAGATCGTATGCGAGATATCAGAAATCGGTAAAATACAATATGGTGTACCCCAGGGGTCCATCCTTGGACCACTCTTATTTTTGGTGTATATTAATGATATTGTCAACATTCCTCACACACCTGACATTGTGCTCTACGCCGATGATACAAACGTATTTTTTTCTGGCACCAACACAGATGAACTTGAATCACTCGCGAATGATTGAATGTTAGAGTTAGGTGCATGGGTGACATGTAATGGATTAGAGCTAAACACCGAGAAAACAAAGTGTAAATTATTCCGAGCAAAAAAATAGAAGTATTAATCGAGAACTTAATCTACGATTTAGAAATAGTGAAATTAAGAGAACTTAATCTACGATTTAGAAATAGTGAAATTAAATATGTTAAAGCTCACAAGTTTTTAGGTGTATGCTTTCAAGAAAACCTAAATTGGTCTTATCACATTAATCAGATCCGGCCCAACATCTCCCGGTCAATAGGCATTATAAATAGGCTCAAATATATCATTCCGGTTTGGTTAAAACGACAGTTATACTTTACTCTTGTTCACTCTCGTTTAAATTACTGCAGTTTTGGTATGGGGTCTGTGCTCACAGACCTGTAGTATCCAAGCTGCTCATTCTACAGAAAAGAGCAGTACGGTAAATTGCCAACATCTCAAATAAGGAGCACTCTAGCCCATCTTTTATCAAGTATTCTGTTCCTACGGTAGAATAATCACTCATTCAAAAACTGGCAATTTACATGTTTTACAAAATAAAAGCACACCCTCAGTTTGTACATGAAAATTACATCAACAATACATCAATATATATACTCATTTCGCCGTATTCACTACACTCAGTCCAGAGTACGCACAAACTGCGGTAAACAAAGGATACTTAATCAGATCGCACAGCTATTAAACAACCACCCTGAAATACTGTCCATGATAAATAATTCCAACACAATATACACCTTTAAACGAACACTGAAGACGTATCTTTCAGGTATAACATGACTTATTAAAGTTTCCGGCCGCATTTCTTTTGTTATATCACTGTATCTCAGTCTAATGTCACTATAAGTATTTGATTGTTTTTTTCCTATGTTTCTGTACGTTCTGCTGCTGACTGTACAGGGGATGGAGCCTTGTCAGGCGATTTAAATCGCCTTTTGCCCCATCCTCCTAGACATTTGTCTGAATAAAGAATGTTATTATTATAACTGAAAGCACTGCTTCTTTTTTTAGATACTTCTAGAGGTTTTGGAGAGGAATTGCAGAGAAAAGGGCCGCTTATAAGCGGCCCTTTTTTCTGCAATTGGTACAGTACAATTAACTTCGCTAATAACAAAATACAAAACAAAAACAAAAGCGCACACACTAAACATAACAAAAAATTTAAGAATGTCAGATACGAAGTCCTAGATGCATATATGTTTCAGAGGTCGAGGCATATGCAATCAAAATGTACACATCGCGACACTGTTAGTGCAAACACGACATAGGCGCCTTTTCGCATTTGTTTAGGAAAGAGTATTAGTAAGCACACAATTTTACCCCTTATATTAGAGTCCTAATTGATATCTTTTTATAACAAAGTTATCTTTGGTGACAAACTTTCGGCTGTAAGAGAAAAACACAGAAAACTGGCGATCGCTTGTTCGCGCTAACAGTGTCGCGCTCTGTACCACAGGCAGCTAAAAATAAAAACATACATATGGGACAAATTGCGAATTATCGTAATGTATCGTAAGAGTGATATGAAAGCGTCATGATTTGTCGCCAAAGCGATTTCGCTTGCCAACTCATTCCAGTCGGCCGTAACCTCTACGAACGGCGAAAATTTGAATAAGTTTTAGCGAATGGAATGCGCACTTCGTAAGCGTGATCGTGGCGGTCTTGACAGCCTTGCACGAATTACTTGATGAACGTGCCTCACTTCATACAGAACAACACAAATATATAATAACAACGTTGACTGCGAATTATACACACCCTTAAGGGAATCAAAATACACTGGCAAGTCATAAGAAAAACTAGAATTCAGACTTTCCGGGTTAGCTTCAGGTTACAACCCAAGTAATTACATATACGCAAACAATGACTCCATCAGATTAAAAATTACTTAATAGAAATTGGAAATCGTCACAGCTTGAAATCATCTTCCGGAAAATTGCCCATTTCACTCAATTGCTTTGGTACAGATGACCGCCATACTAATTATCTGCGGTGACTCAGGTGCGCTGTACCTCAAATCAACCACTGCGCACAATTTCAATAATTTCATTTAATTAAAACGGTGTTGTTTGTTTCCCTGGGCCCCTCAAATCGCCCAACTTTGTTTGCCACAATCTTTGTGTAAATAGTTTCACTCGCAAAATACAGCACAAATATAAAATAATAAAGGAACCTGTTACGGCAGTTATCGAAACCTAGCAGTAGCCCATACGAACAACTAAATGACTAAATGGTAATTGGTTTAGCCTATTCAGCTAGGTCCGACGCTATTCGTAAAGCTTTGGGGCCATGATCGGGCAAACAGAGGAATTCAGATAAACCGTTCAAGTTGCGTGACCTTTCACAGATCACTATATATGCTCTGCCCCGGTCAAATAATAGCAGGACGAGCTCTTCACACGAACCCCTTCACCCTTCCCAATTTAGCAGGGCCAACGCTGGAGAGGAGGAAATCACTAATCGTGGTGACCAGAGAGCTTTGCTGGAGGGCCTTGTCCGGAGTTTCTTAACCTGCAACGAACTATGCACGGATCGCAATTGTTCGTCTGCTTTTTTGCAGGGGACGGGGTGACGTCGGTAAGCCGAGCTCTGATTGGCTCTGATTGAAGGATAGTGGGTAGACCTCAAAGCAAGCTGCCTCGAGATCTGCCCACTATCCTTCAATCAGAGCCAATCAGAGCTCGGCGTTATTGACGTCACCAGAGCCCCTGCAAAAGGAGCAGACGAACTTGCTCTCCAGGCCTTTGTTTGGCCGCCATGGGCGTATGTATCCCATGCAGTGTTCTAGGCATTACCGAAAAAAAAAAGAGCAACGAAGTATGTTATCGTTTTGTTTTTACTTGTAAATTAAAGAAACGGTTTATTGGCATATGGTGCCTCAAAATAAAAGGAACGCGTTACGCGTTACCGTTACTGACAAAAAGTAACACACATTACTTTTGCGTTCCTTTTTTTATTTATGCATGAAATCATTTTACTGTCTCGACGTTAAGGTATGCATAAATCCCACATTTCAAGAAACATTTTTTTATTTATTTTCATTTTTTTGTATTGCCAGCCATCCACTGACCAAGGCAGGAGTGGTCACACACTAGGAAAACACTTAATTATGACAGTGCAGACATTAATAAGATTATCAAATTTGAGGCAAGGTTTTTGTGCAAACAAAATGCACCCTAGAAAAATTGTGGTCGTAAAAGACTCATAGGGGTTCTTCGGTCTGTTCTTATTTTGCACCCTAAAAAGTTATTTTAAGCACCCCTAAAAGGTTGCTTCGTTAAAACGTGTAAGATCTTTTTAAGTTCTTTTTTTAATGTTTTTTTTTTATGCGAAAGAGTTTTTTTATTGCGCATTTGCCTTTTTAGTGCACCAGGGGGTGGTAATGTTTGGGGCGAAACGGTTATTCACGAGCTGAAAATATTAGGGTGTATAGAAGAACCTTTCGAGAACTGATATTTATTAGAGTGTGTACTTTGCACTATAGACAACTGCTTCAGGCAGGCTATTCCAATCATCTATAGATCTTTACAAAAAAATTTAAAGACACCCGTGAAGTATGTGTGAGGATCAATATGCCTGCTATATTTATTTTTAAGAATTCCGGGTATCGGACATTGTATATATTTCTCTTTCCTAATTTTTTTGTGTATCGTTAAGTATAGAAAAGAATTTTAGCCGATTTATTATCATGCGCGTTTGTCTTGTGAAGAATAAAACCGTTCTATTTCACAGTCCAGTGACTGATGTGGTTGATCTGCAGTCGTTATAAATAAATGAAATAAAATAAATAATGCAGTTACTTAACATACCTACGTTATCTTTTTTTTTGTTGTTGAACCTGAATGCTTACAAAGAAAAACGCAAAAAACGCTATAATTCATACAACTTGGCGTCTAAACCCTCCCCCCCCCCCCAAGAAAAAAAGAAAGAAAAGTTTAAGTGTATTTTTTTTCTAAGTCTTCGGGAAAAATATGTATCGAGTAACTTAACTATGTTACCCGTTGCTCGACATAAGTAAAGAAGATTACGTCATTCAAGAATGTTTTGAAAATCTAACAAAAACGTGCTGTAACGCGCGTTACCTGCTGTGACACCGTTACTTATAACGCGTTACCGCCAACACTGGTGCCACCTTAGTTGTGAACACCTCACAGTATAGCCTGATTCGAGAGCGCGATGCCTTTCCAGGGAAGCTCTTCCGTTATCACCTGATAACTCGGTAGTATACGCGTCGTTCACGGCTTCAGATATAGGTCTGTGCCATGCTCCGCTCCGCTCTACGATGGCCCGCAGCAGAAGCTACACGAGCCATCGGAACCAATCCAATGCCGTGCGGGTGTCACGTGAACTTCGGAAGGGCCGGAGCGTCGCGCAGGGCGCACGGTCACGTGACACATTCGCAACCCTGGATTGGCTGGAGACGTCTCGTAGCGTCCGCTGCGGTTTGTCGTAACGTGAACTAAAGTACAGACGGAGCTAATTTGAATGACAGGATCCCAAACTAAAATTTAAAAAAAAACTGTAAAAATGCGCAAAAGTAAAAAAAATAAAAAAAACGAAATTAAAAACACAAAGCGTTTTCGCTCTCGTCATTTTGTATGATGGATCCTTTACATCATTCTTGTGACAACGGGTTTTCGGGAGTAAATTTGCCAAGCACGCTATTGTATTAAAAAAAGGAAAGAAAAATTAAGTGTTTTGCATTAAGATTATTAGCGTATGCCAGGTAGCACGGTACAACGTACGCTAAATAATAAACATAAAAAACAAAAAAAACTCGCTTGGTCTGTGACGTGTCCACAGACTTAGTGCACAGACGATAGACGAAGTATCGGTGGTCGTGGCACTCTGCATGCTTATTTAAATGTATTTACCCATTTAAGAAATTCGTATATGATTTGTCTAATAAACATATAAAACCTTCTATACAGTGTAAAGGCGCTGTTTCCAAACAAGCACCCCAGGCGGCGTGAGCAAACGCCCAGTTCTCACACGAGCTGCTGCGCATGCTCCCTGCCAGTAGCAGTGCCACTGCAGCGGCGTGACGTCAGGGCCACGTGCTGGTGTAGGCGGAGCGCAAGTTCGTCTGCTTCTTGCACAGGGAATTGGATCGCAATGGTGTCAGAATGCCGAGCTCTTATTGGCTGATTGTAAAAAATGGTGGGTAGACCTCAAGGCATCTAGCATTCAGGTCTACCCACTCTCAATCAAAGCCGATCAAAGCTCGACGGCGTACTGATGCCAGCGCAACTCCTGCACAAGAAGAAGATGAACTTACCTACCACATATGACCATATATAAGGCGCATTTAAGTTCGTATATAATCTTACATCTTCTCATACGTTTTCTGGACAGATTTACATAATTGTTTCGACTTAGAGAATTCTGCTTCGGGCACAGCTGTCCCGTCCTTTGATCGGTCTTTGCCGTCTAAAGCGACAGCAAACGTCGGACCATTTCAGAGCGTGTCGTCCGTTGCGTGCCATGTCAGATATTAGCATTTCTTTCTCATTTTCTCAATCCCGAAGGAATCTACTGCTGCCGGTAACATTTTATAGCTGTGGCGAGATGTTGCAGGGACATAGGGTGCCTTCTTAAATAATGTTGTAAGATATTTAAGTCTAGGAGGAAATTCAGGGAGGGATTTATTTACGTTCGCACTTCTTGTTTCTCCATTCGTTCTTGGGTGTTGGGGTTGGCTAATGCATATAGCGCGTTCTCATCGGATGCGAGTCGATAGCAAGGTGCTCGGGGCGGACTACACACCGCATTTCTTAAGATGTCGGTGCTGCCGCACCACTGCACACGTAGACTTATTTTATACCACGAACAACATTCGATGGAACTACCTTCCCGCATCATTAGTGCGAGTATCATCGATCGGTTCATTTAAAGGGTAACTGTAAAAACAAAAAATGCATTTTTAAACAGTATAATTGGGACAAGTATGCCACAAAACAGTTTTTCCGCGAAAAATAAAATTTTTTACAGCAATATTTACTGCGCGAGACTCATTTTAGTATGCGGCTATTTCGTCCGTTTTAAATCGCGCGCCACTAAGTTGGTATTAAACGTCACGGAGTGGACGCTATACGTCACTGAGTGACGTATAGCAGCCACTCCGCGCGCGTCGAAAGAGCGGGAGTTTCAAATGCGGAGAGGTTGTGACTCCGGCTAAACTGCGTCCTGTGGCGTAAATATTGCTAAAAATAATTGTTTTTTCGCGGAAGATTTGCTTTGGTACATGCTTGTCCCAATTAGGCTGTTTAAAAAAAAACGTTTTTTTCGTTGCAGTTACCCTTTAAAGGAGCTGCCATAACCAACCATGTTTGTTAATGTCAACCTTGAATGCTTAAAGTGGTCATGAAACGATATCCGGTTGGTATGTTCATGACTTTTGAGAGGCGTACTCGTCCTAGTCTGGCCCAAGTATACTCGCAGAGACCGCCACTGACTCAGAAGCTTCCTTGACGCGGTGAAATTGCGAGGATAAAACGGGACTATTTCTTTCAGTCTTGCCTTCGCAAAGCTTGAAGACGTAATCGTGGGATCGAAACCACCGGCCTGACGACAGTCGAGCGCGGCTCATGGATTGGGCACGAGAACTGCGTCGACGTTACTGGAGAACTGCGTGAACACTCCGGCTCGTACAATCAATGCCTCGGCGGACACTCGGGTGATGGCTTGTGTCCAACCACTGTGGTGATAAGAATAGCCAAACTCTAACAATGCCTGGAGCTCAGCACGCGTTTTCTAGTTTGCCGACCCCAGCGCGTGGTTGTGATCGACGTTGGCGGCATAGGATAGGCCACGGTGGGATAGGCACTAGGCCACGTGGCCGCTTGTTCTGGCTCCGAGTTGAGGGGATCGATAAACAATGCTCATATTTCTCCAATTTCTTTTTTTTTTTGGCGACTGCCATTGTTTTGAAAGGAAAACTAAGGCAAGTTTATTCAGTTATTAGCGTTATGGAGTGATTCTAAGTAGTATTTAGCGAAAGTAGAAAAATAGTTTTGTGGCGCCTCTAAAGAGGTGGTGCAACAATTTTTGTACTTTGTGCGAATACGGCTTAGAACGAATCCCTGACATTTATGACCAGTAAAACACCCGCTCGTTGTTTTTTTCCATGTAGTAAACGCCGCTGAAAAAGTTTGAGAAAAACGAGCAGCGTTCACCCCGTCAACTCGCAGCCAGAACAAGGGCCCACTTGATGTGGAGCCGATCATATGCCGCCAATGTTGATCGTAGCCAAGCGACGAGGTTCGCAAAGCACGGGACACGCGCTGACTTCAAGATACTGTTAGTGTTAGGCTAGTGTCGTCATTGGCGCGATTGGACACGGGCCGCTACCTGAAGGCTTCTCGAGCTATTGATTATCACGAGCCTAGATCAAGTGCTCACGCAATGCTGACCTCCAATCTATGAGTCGCATTGAAATACCGTCACTGAGGGATACTGCGACCCTTGTGTCATCAAGTTTTGCGGAGAGATTGAAAGAAAATGCTCGGCTTTTGTCCTTGAAATTACACCGCAACAAATAGGTTTCTTGGTTAATGGCGTTGCGCGCGAGTATACTCGTGTCCCACTAGTGACAGTAAACTCCTGTAAAGTGAAAAACCTTCCAACTGAATTTCGTTCCACCACCCCTCTGATCTTTCCACTGCAATTTTTTAAATGGTGTTGCCTTTGTCCTATATATATATATATATATATATATATATATATATATATATATATATATATATATATATATATATATATATATATATATATATATATATATATATATATATATATATTCCCCATTCCCTACTCTGTAATGCCTCCGGGCCCCGAGGGTACTGATATATATGAATAAGTAAATAAACTACTTCAAACTTCTCTCCTTCCTTTTTTTTTTCTTTTTACGAAGTGAGGATGATTAAGGTTGGTGTTCACAACTACTCGATGCGGCGTACAGTTCCCTGTGGAGCCGTTTTTGTCTGTTTGTTGTTTGATCTTATTACTCGTACGTGCTCGTTTTTTTTTCCCACCCAGGTTAGTGCATTGCATGTCAACAATATTAAACAGTGTTCCACTCTTTTTTCTTCTTCTTCTTTTCACGACGTAATTTCAACAACTGCGGCCTACAGTCGATGACGTCACGTGACTCTATATCGCACGACATAGAGATATGATCACGCCACAAGCCGCTGCCGCCAAACTCCGAGCGCTTATCCAAAAGCTGCCACCGACCGGCACCCCGCGCAAGTCCTAAACAAACTCCCTCTCTCTACTGTATGCTTGTTCCTCTTTTCATATAATATTTCTTTATATAGAACAGAAAAAGCGCCGTATGAAACAAAGAAAACAAACGAAGCCAACGCTCCGCGCACATTATCAAAAGCGGTACTCGAAAGAGAATGAACGAGGAGCCTTCCTTCTTTCCATGTGCCCTCTCTTTCTCTTTTTCTCTCCCTCTCTCTTTACCGCTTTCCCTCTCCCCCTCTGCTCCGTGCCACGCTGTTGAGAGAGTCGGCGGAGGCAACTTGGGACAGATTCGCATTTCGCGGCGGCGCGGGCTCGATGCCACGACGGAGGAGCTAGTCAAGGTAGTCCCGGCGTCTTTTTTCCCTCTACCCTTGCGAAAGACGCTGTAGCGGTCAGCGAGTGACGGAGTCGTCATTTCCGCGAATGGTTGGTTGTGCTTCCTTTTGTGGCAATACCAGTTGTTGTTTTTTCCGAGACTGGAATCAACATAGTATGCAAAGTTTAAAGGTCCGCGTATAGGCCACGTGTTTTCGTATTTTTTCCACGGCGGTATTTAGACTTCGGAGTGGTGGAATTTCACGGCGGCCTCAGCTGTGAGTGACCTGGATTGTTTGGATGGACGGCGGCGACTTTTGGCGTCTCGCGGTGGATTCGAAATGTGAGTTTTTAATTGTTTTGTTGTCGGTAAAATTGTGCGCTACGCTTCGGTTTTGCTTTGGTGGCGTGTCTTATCGCGAAGAGCTAGTCAATCGCTGCAGGAAGGCCGTGTTGTGACTTGTGACGGAATTGTTGTTGTGTGACTTACAACAACAGAAAAAAAAAACTTCCCCGATTTTTTATTTTTATTGTTAATGGTGCTACTTTTTTAGCGTTTCATTGAGGATGCCGAGAGTCCACTGCTTCTTTTCGAGCATACTTTTCAGCCGAAGTTCGCATGTTTTCTTTTAACTCTTAAACTAAAATACGTTCTGCCTGCTATCGATAGTGTGTTTGTTAAACAAACTTTAATTTTTACGAAAATAATTAAAAAAGTTAGTAGCCTGACTACACCTGTTTTCTACAATACGGTGTTGGAGCGGTTAGTGCAATTTTCACTGAGTTCACATCGCGCATCCCTAAAGGTTATGCCGACCTCTTTCAGCCTCAGGTGTCAATTTTGTTAGAAAGATGAACTGTAATCTCACTAAAGGTTCTCGATAGATTATTCAACATTTCCAAATATGTTTCGCTCGTCCCAGTCGTACGCATATGGTTTGTCTCGCTTCGCTTACGAATATGTACTCTTTACACGCAATTTTTTTACTGTTCCAAATTTCTTGCGCTTCTTTCGTAGTGTTAAAACTTCAAATAATGCAAAATGACCAAATCGCGATCTTTAACAGAATATAATGGTAGGTTAAAGCACTTGTAAAGCTCTTAGTAGAGCAACACGCTGTCCCTGTTTTAAATGCGACAAACAAATTTCTTAGAGCGTTATGTTACTATCCTCTTGTAAGTAGGGTTTGTGGACAATTCGATGGCCCTACTTTCCTTCCGGCCGTTCCATTTGCTATAAAACACGAAATTAAAAAAGACAACTTCGGCGCCTGTTTTTGAAAGCATTATGGGTATGACATTATATGCAGCGTGCCGTCCTAACGTAAATCATACGTTCACAGGGGGCTACCTTAGTGGGACCAATTAAACAATCGCGTACACAATGCGCATGCACGTACTGGCCGATATCCAAAGACTCGAACACGTGTTTCAACGGGCTGCATGCAGCAATGTAGAAGTTACGAGACATGCCCAGTACGTTTCCCAACTGTATGTGTCATCGATAACTTCATACAAATGGAGCTCGCAACTCGTTCGCTCTTTTACTTTTCGCGACGGTCTGCACTCAGCACAGCCAGCCACGTGTTGACAGCAATTATGATTACAATGAAACAAGCACCAACCAGCCCTGTATCTTTCGACGTCTAACGTAGAGGTTTACATAAAAGCACGAAGGCAGCAGAGCCCCGGCGAAAACGGATATATCAAGGTGTCTAGTAAACACCTGACATCATGCACAAAAATATACACACGTTAAAGAAGCCTCATATAATTTTAGAGTTTTTATATGTTTATTAAACACATCAACTAATTTTTTTTTTTCGCGGCGAATTTGGAGGGACGGTCGCATCTGCTTTTGGGAATGTTTATAGCTGATCCTTTGTTACCTCAAAAAACCCTAGGAAAAGATTCCAGATCCTCGAAAAGTGTTACCAATTTTTTGTCTTTATATGCTGAATTAAGATACTCATATATGCATTTAAAATTCGTTATTCGTTAAAATATTAAACCTCTAATCGTTAAACACTTAAACGCCTTATAAACCTATACCCAAAAGAGAAAAGTTTCTAAGGTGATAAAAATTACTTCTTTTCAGCCGAGTATCTCGATCTCGGTTCAAAATGAAGATTATCTAGCACAAGGCACGTCTACATTTCAGTAAACAGCTGTTAGGGATTTTCAAAGGAACATAAAAGAGATTACATTTGAATTTAAATGGTGCAGCATTATTCAGTTCCTCTTGCATATAAACTTTTCTTTGTTAGGTTTTTGAAGGTCACCTCTTGCAGGTGAGGTTCTCAGTTTAAGGCCGCTAAAACGAATGCTTTCTCGAAACTTAGCCTTCTTCGCGGGACGCAAGGTTTAGTAAATGAAACGTATGTGAAAGTCGACAGCTTACATTACCGACAATTGCAAAACATGCCAACGCAATGAAAAGCCGTAGTTTTTCGTCGTGCACTCATTTTCTTTTTTACCTTTATCTCTGTCGAAATGCAAGCTTAAAAAGAAGCCTTATCTCGGTTGTACGGTGCAGTTTTCTAGAAATCACGGGCGTGCGAGAGCTGAAGACAAATGCTTTTGCAGTCCATGGTTTTCACCATTACGCTTGTGACACCTCACAAAATTCCGACATATATATTGTGCACAGAGGGCGCCAAATACCAGACTGTAACAACGGTGCAGAGCGGTTACATACCTTCATTCGTAACGCTGCTCTCGCAAATCCGGTGTGATTGTCAAGTTTACTACCTGGAGAGAGCAGGGATCTCATGACCGTGGACTAGCTCTGTTGTCGACGTCTAGGTGCGCCAGTCATATACCTTCCCGTGTTTGCCTCAAAACCCTTCGTAAAAAAAAAGAAAAAGTTTGGGTTTACTTGGAGGGTTAGCAATTGGCCATGTATGTTGCGAATTGAGATTCTTCACTCGTAGGTGGATTGAAGGTTAGGTACACGCTATTAATGTAAAATACATTAAATGTCTCATGGAGTGAAACCGGCGAAAAACGGCACCTAAATTCCCATTGGCTGAGCGAAGCGGCACCTCAATTCCCATTCCCAATAAAACACAAAGAAAAGCACCGCAACGCAGATGCTTCGTCACGGAAGCCGGTGGGTGTGCTCAAGGTGAAAGCGGACGCGCCTCACAAATAAAGCGCAAAGAAAAGCACAGCGACGCAGTGCTTCGTCTCGGAAACCGTCGTGAAGCCGGAGAGGTTCGCCGCGCCTGCGCAGTGGGTGGGGTGTCACCGCCGGAGTGCCGTGTGCGAAAGGAAGACGTGGCGCGCTGCTTATAGGAATACGTTGCGTGTAGGAATACTTTAGCATTCCTACACAAAAACACTTTAAAGAGCCAGTGAAAATTAAAAAAAATGTTTTTTTTAATTAGTTTGGTTGGGACACGCAAATCAAGAAATAAACTTTACGCAAAAAAAGAACACGTTTTTTAGAGGAATATTGACGGCGTGAGACACGATTTAGTTGGTAGTCACCTCCTTTCCACCTGTTTCTCTCGGCATTTCGGGCGCGTGGAGGAGAGCTGGAGGCTTGGCCAATGGACAATGTTGAGGGGAGAGTGTATGACCATTCCGTGACGTCATGGACTTTGCGCCCAGAATTTAAAATAAATCTCGCGCCATCATAATTGCTCTGAAACTTTATTTTTTTCGCTTAAAATTCATTTTTCGCCAGGCCGAGTCCCAGCCAGACTCTTTAAAAAAATGTGTTTCGTCTTTTCAGTTGCCCTTGAACTGTCTTCTCGAATTCTTCTCGACAAAACGTGAACGTTTCAAACAAAAAATTCATTGTTTTTTGTTGTTGTTTTTTTGTCTACTCGGACAGTCAATCATTGTAAGACCTACTTCGGGGTGCGTAAGAACTTGCCGGATGGCAAAGCTGTCTATGATTTCTCGTATGTTCCCCAGCAGGGCCCACAACCTGTTTCTTATAACGCCCTCTATCCTGATAAAAGTGGCGCCATTCATTGTTGTAGAAATGCTCGAGGCACGTGCCGCGCGCCACTTCTGGGAAATTCATGGCGTCTGAAATCTAGCTCAGTGATGCGCTGTGCCGCCATGATCTTCCCAAGGGTTGCATGTGCCTCATGCATCGACGAACCTTGCGCTACTTTTCAAGTTTCTCAGTGGCGTGATTTTCTTTTCCCCTGTACTGTCGGAGTACGTTGCAGACTGTATTTCTGTGCGCTGATTAGATTATCGACCTGGAGCCATCTTTACTCTGTCCGTCAAGATAAGTCATCGTTCGGAGGATTCCTTTTCAGTTTCTCGTCACTGCATCATACTCGTACAATGGCCACTCGTTGCATCGACTTTGACATGACAGATCCTTATGTGAAATCTAATCGCGATGTGGAGTACGTTTGACGAGCTTATCCGTCCGCCTGCATGTATTTACTGACTCTCGTCTTCAGCAGCACTGCTATCTTGGAGACTCTTACAAAGAAAAATGTTCGTTTGCCTCCAGCAATGTGGCAATAGGGGTTATCTCACTAAGCTTTTCACGTTTGCGCGCCGCTATAGCGAACATTCACTGGACGCCATATTTGATGTCGATATTTAGAGCGCCTGCTCAGAACGAACTCATATTAGCAGGCTGCTAAGTCCTAAGACCAATGCACGTTGCAAAATAAATGGAAGCTGGCCGTCAGCACGCGCTCAGCAGTCGCGCACAGAGCTATGGTGGCCATAGCTGTGTGCGCGAAGCGCGCGACTGCTGAGCGCGTGCAGATGGTGAACTTCACAGTTCGCTTGCAACGGACACTCCACACCATATCAACTATGCACTGTGCACTGTTTAGAGCGTGCGCTCTAAACAGTGCACTCAAATGTGGCGTCCAGTGAATAGTCCATTTGCTATATTACCAAGCATCAAGGAGAATGCAGGGATTGGTGTTCCGCGCGCCGCACGCGCACGCCTTCCCCGTATAAAAGATTCGAAATAAATACCCAAAATAAAGCGTTGACGAACGCGCGTGCAAGATGCCATTTGTTTTAGGTTATTTGCTTTAGAAAAGTTACTACTGCTGAGGCTAGCACGTGCGGCGCGTGGAACACCAATCCCTGCATTCGCCTTGATGCTTGGGTAATATAGCAATAGGTCTATTCCCCTATTGGCGGCGAGATGTTTTGGTGGCGCCCTCGTACGGTTCCCTCTCGTGACGTCATTACCTTGAGAAAAACAAGTTCGATGGTGTTTGTAATTAGCATGTTGGAATCTTGAAATCATTGCGCTCTGTAACCAGAATTGCAAACACCGTTAAAGTTGGAGTTCTTACATTACTCTAACTTCCGTCGATGAGAAAACCTTTGCTGACGTCCCGTCTCTTGCTCTGCTGGCTCAGACCCGAAGCGGAGTTGTCGCTCGTGCAGAAAGACTGCACCTCATACAATGCGTGGCGTCAGCGGCGGCATAACAAAACTGTCTGGTGACACGAGTCTATTGGCAAGACCCATAGAACATCAATCTTGCGAGCTCTTGTACCCATGGCTTGCGCTGACGTCAAATCAGCTGCCAGTGTGGAGGCCTACTACCGAGCTCGTACCTCTTGCAGCGTACAGTTTCGCAACATCGAACATGTTTTCTCGGTGAGAACAAGTAGAAATGGCCACCAGTAGGATTCGATGACGTCCCGTGCAAGCCATGCGTACGAGTTTCACGTGTCAGTGTTTGCAAAGCTCGCGACTATGCGAGGTACGATCCGTACGTGAACTCTCGGCTTTTATACACCCACAAGACAAATAGAGAGTTTTAGAATAGCTTGGGGCATTCCACTGAGCATGCGCATAGTTGTGCGCATCATCAGTGCCACTCATCAAATTGTTCGGGGTACCCAAAGCATTGGGGTGCCCTGATATGACCTACAACGGCTGTTGCATTTTCTCTTTATACTCGTGGTACATACAAGATTTTTTTTGTCTCTCGATTTCTCAGAGTTAGACTCAATACTAGTTATAATTAAAAACCTTGAGATAAAAGAACCAAAGAGGACATACACACCACCATCTCATATGTACAGTGCTAATCACACTTGTCTATAACGCGCGAGCGTGCGGCTTTCTCGGGGAGCGCTAGACTGGTGGCATTCGCGGAAACCAAGCTAGTCACGTGGCGGAACATGGAACCTGCCCGCTCGAGGGTGTCCTGCCCACTCTATCAGCTGACGGCCAACGCGGAAGGCTGCTCGCACGCTTTTTACAAACATCATTGCTCGAACAATAAACAAACTGAAGCACGAAGCCGTATCAACAATGTCGTCATCAAAAAACTAAAATATATCATAAAGCACTTTACTTTTATCGCTTATCAAGCTGATAGAGTGGGAGGACACCCCTCGAGCGGGCCGTTCCATGTTGTGCCACGTGACCTAGCTTAGTTTCCGCGAATGCCACCAGTCTAGCGCTCCCGGAGAAAGCCGCACGCTCGCGTGTTATAGACAAGTGTGATTAGCACTGTACCTCTTTGGTTCCTTTGCCTAAAGGGCTCTTTAATTATGATTGTGCACCAGCTCGCCTATGTTTTGGCTCTTATATCAGCACCCGACTCTAACCTTCGCGGTCTTATTCAGTCAGGATCAGGGCTTTTTTTGGAAAACCGGAATGTACGCGAAAGTAACCTGGTGTCCTGTTACCGCCCATACTGTCCGTCATATAGATAGTTACGTATACGTACATAACAATAGGCATCAACATATACGTATATGTTGGTGCCTATCGCGTGAATCTATATCGCTAGGCTACCCACAATCTTCTTTATCTTGCCATCAGTCTACTCACTTGATTTCTTGTTCAAATGCTCTAGGCGAGTTCAGTTTAGAGATACCAGTTTTAGTTTAGAGATAGAGTTTAGAGTTAGAGAACACACACACACAAAAAACAAGGTGCCCAAGTTTGATTTTTGTTGTATAACCTGATACAATGGTACTTGTTAAATGCTTTTCTGCAAAAGTATATTGCATCGACCTAACATTTCAACCTATATACTATGACATGTCAACAGACCAAACCGGTAACACAAATCACACACGTGTCAGTAAAAGTAGAAAAGCGAGTATTATTATACTGCAACATTTAATATTGGAGAGTTCTGTCTTTAGATTTCGTCGTTCTGTGGCTCGCAACCAGAGCAGGTGAAGAGAAGCTCCTCCCACAAAGCTCTCTGCTCGCCACAATTGTTGGTCGCCTCCTCTCCACCCGCCTCTTCTCCAGCGTTCGCGCTGCTAAAGTGGAAGTAGTGGAGGGTTTTTGTGGGAGTATCCTTGTCCTGCTATTCTTGTCCCACAACGGACTATAAGTATTCTATTTGAAGGTACGGCTTCCAATATTTCGTACACTCTAAAGTTGTGTTTCTGTGACACGCTCCACAAGGCATCAGAAAATTTGAAACTCAAAAATATTAAAATCATCAGTGATCCAGCTATTTCCCAGAGGAAAGAAGACGCCACTGAAATGGCTCTAGAGACACTTTGAGCACTTTGAGACGCTCGAAGGTAAGATTGCGGTAATCTCACTCGTCTGCTACTTTCGCTCACTGCCGAAACTGCGCAAAGTTGCCTTCAACTATGGCCCATCACAACGTCGCCGACGACGCAATAAAGGTGGACGATAAGGCTCGCAGACTTGCCCGTTTTCGGTGTTGGTACCTCCTTCACTAACGTCGGCATCACGGAATTCCCGAGGTCGACAGTAAAAGCTCGGAAATTTAGAGGCTGCGACTCAAGAAACAAACTTTGTTAGAATGGCGTCATGTGAAACATCGGTTTGTGTTTTTAACAAGAATCTGCGGTTCCAATTCAGGAAAGAGGGAGGGGGACATGCAAGTGCCAACTGTTAGTTTATAGTTTCATGCCGATGAAATGAGAAACCCTCGAGTTTCTAAAGTCAGGCTCATAGTTAGCATGATCCGCATCATTAACCATGGTATATCATTCTTCGAATCTGGTTCAGTATAGTTTGGAGGGAGATAAAGGTTTGCGATAGATACTAGATATAGTGATCTAACACAGTGAAATACAGTGTAGTTTCAATTTTAATCGGCTGATCGTGCCCTGGAGATTTAATGTGATTCGTTGTCTGGAACTAAATGTATCCTTTGTGCCGTTGTTTCTTTTTAATGATTGATTTACAATTTGCAAATATTTGTTAACAAATTAACTTCTACGTTGTTCTATAATTTTCTTATATGATTTGTCAAATAAACCTGTCATAACTTAAGTTATAAAAAATACAACTCATCAGAGTGTACTATAAGTTCTGACGCCATCTTATACACCAATGCACGGCACTGACGTCACACCGCAGTGGTGGCGCTGCTGTCGAATCGCTGTTTGCGCAGATGCTTCGCGCGAATCTTCTTTCTGCGCATGCGTGGTGCCGACACCTAGTGCGGGCGAAAACTCGCACCCGTCTGTGTACGTCGCATTTGGCCTCTCTATATGTTCCCGTGCAGTGCTCCTCAAAAGTTAACGCCGCCCCTCGGCTACCCAAATGTTGATCTATTGCCGGCTGTCCAAAGCTATGTAGGTCATTGCAGCCGCCACGATGTCTTCCTCGGGCTGGTTTATGATCGGGGAGTCAGAACTTCACCGCGTAGTTTGACCGGTGTAGGCCCAGGAATAGCACGAAAAGAACCGAAAACGGACCATCTCGTGGCGGCGTGTACGCCTACTGAACACGTTTTCTTTTCTTGTTTTTCTCTGAGTGGTTTAGTATTTGTGTCAAGAACGCGAGGTCTTCGAAGAAAATTTATTTTCGGGTTTAACGAGTGCACCGACGTGTAAGTTAGCGTGGCCAGAGGTTCGAGAATGAAATATTATGGCTCACGCTGGCGTGGCACGACTTGTCCTTGTCACGTGACAGTCTCGCCACTCGCGTTTACGCTATTCGTCCTGGCGGGGTCGGCGGAAACGATGTCACATAGGCGCGCACAAAAGAGCGATTGTAGGAAGGAGGACACGAAAGGACGTTCATTATTCGTCGAATCGACGGGACGATTATGAAAGCTCTTTTTTTTATTGTCTTTTTTCTTTCCTTGTGTATGTTGTTGTGTCGGCGACGGCATTCCGTTGCGCAACGCTCTGTGTCTGTATTCAACGAGGAAAGTCACTCGGCCCCTTTCGAGGTACACATGAAACCTTTTCGCGGCCTTCCGTGAAATGTTGCTCGCGCAAAAGACATAACAAACTTATGAACAAGTGTTAAGTGCCGCGCCGGATTCTATTGTTCACGGACGCGCACTACACTCTCGGAAATAGGGGGTGTAGTACTTACAGTCCTTGTGGTTGTAGTACTTACAGCCCCTATATATAACACCCCAAAATCTACAATTCGACGTCCGGTCCACTGCCGTCGAACCGACGGTACCAACTTTCACAAGTGGCTTTGTGATACAACTTATTAAAATAGCTAATATGTACGCATTGAAGACTACAGGTAAACACCCGAGGTTTTGTTGGCCCTGCTACAGAACCTTAGTGGTTTTTTGGTGTTTCTTTTTCAATGCGATAGCGTTATTAATCTAGGCACCACAGATTTCTTTCCATGTATGTCCCCTGTAATGTCAATTTTATGTTAAATTTAGCCGGAAAAATGACTACGCGTCCTATGCACAAATTCGGGTTCCCAGCTAAATTTAGCGGGAAAATTTACTTCACATGACCTATGCACCAATTCAGGTTCCCCGCTAAATTAAGCGGAAAATTTGAATTCACGTGACCTATGCACCAATTCAGGTTCCAGGCTAAATTCAGCAGAAAATTAAATTCACGTGAACTATGCACCAATTTAGGTTCCCCGCTAAATGTGGCGGAAAATCGACTTCACGTGACTAATGCACCAATTCAGGTTCCCCGCTATATTTAGCGGAAAATCCACGTCATGTGACCTGTGCACCAATTCAGGTTCCCCGCTAAATTTAGCGGCAAAATTGACTTCCCGTGACCTAGGCACCAATTCATATTCCCCGCCAAATTTAGCGGGGAGCCGAACATCTGCTCGCGAGTGCAACATTAAATGCTATCGCATTCATAGATAATCACCCTTGTGGTTTCTACAAACTTGCCTCCACCATCTTTTTTTTTCTATAATTTTCAATACGTACATTAGCTATTTAGTAAGTTATACCACGGAGCTATTACGCTGCTTGTAAAAGTTGGTATCGCTAATTCGACGTCGGTGGACTGAACGTCGAAATGTAGTTTTTTGGGGGAACCACCGTGTTTTCGGGTCCAATTCTCGCCCCTGTACCGGCGTGGTGCGGTCGTCTATTACTGCTGCGCGATGCATGTTAGAGACCCCAGGCTAGCAGTCGTATAGTGCATTGGCTAGATTTGTCATTTACGGCGGAGGCACCAGCAGACGCCCACTGGAGCGGACTAACTTTCTCACTGCCTAAAACATACACGCAACACATTTCCGATTAGTTAAGATAGCCGTTTATTCGTATGTGCAGCGTCCTCAAGTTTCTTTTTTTTTCGGGGTCTTTATCAAGATTGAGTTGTGTGTATAGCGAGCATTAGCGCTGGACTAAGAGCGGCGCGCACACCATCGCGAACGGACCCTGTGTCCGGACGTTGTCAACAAGCGTAGGCCTGGCAACACTATCCGGGTCCACCGGCCCCGCATTGATTTTGTCCTTTTCCGGAGCTCCGCGCTGCCACGCGGCGATTACGGCAGGTAGCGAAATTGCGGTTTTCCTCCCCGTCGCATGACGGTACTCGCGTGAATGGAGACTATTTGCGGGTGACGCCCCCTTTCCTCTCCGGCGTATCATTGTTTCTTTCATTAAAAGAGAAAAGAGTGGTACTGTGCAGGTTTTGCACGTGACGTCATCGCACGGTGCCAGTGGTCATTTTTATGCTCGTTCTTGCGGCAAAAAACAAACTCGGTGGAGCGAAAGATAGACGTCTTAAACACGCGCCAGATTGAGACGCCATAGCCGACCTTCTCTCGTCTTACCGAGATGCCGAGCCACTGAAGCGGGCGTTGACGAGCCTCCACAGATGCCTATTCTAGGGAGAAGGACGCAGTAGCAGCTAAAATGGCAATAACATCTCCTGCTGTGGCAATGATGAAGTGAAGCGAACGGAATAAGAGGAAACAAGAACTGAAGGTCACTTATTGCGGTGCCCATGCACAGCTGCGGCAAAGCGTCTATATATATGTTGCAGATGGCACGCGCGCACCAGCCACGTCCTTCAAAATGTCTGCCGGTGTGACGTTAGTGTCAGCCGTGTATAGAAGGCATTCACTGGACGTCATATTTGAGGGCGATGTTTAGAGCACATGCTCGGGACGAGCTCGCATCAATAGCCTGCTAAGACGGGCAATATTTGATGAATCGGAATGCACGTTGCAGAAGAACTGCAGAAACTCGCTATCAAGCACGCGCTCAGCAGCCGCAAACACAGATATTTCCTCCAGACTCAGTGAATGCTCTCTATACGGGATGGTTAATTTGATTGGGACTAATAAAGCTTGGATTTGGGTTTGGGCTAGTTGGTTGTACATTGATAGACGTGCTGCGCTGCGAAGTTAAACGAACTTCAAGCTGAAAGGACTGTGCAAAAAGGTTAACAAAGAAGAAGGCGACACATCAGAGTCAACCGAAGTGTGGGGTAAAGCACAAAACAAGTTCGTAGAATGCGTAGAAGGGTAGTCTACAAAATACCATTGACGTGCGGAAACTCATACATCGGGCAGACGGGAGGTGCTTAAATGAAAGACTCAGAGAACATAAATACGCATGCGGGCAATTGCAAGCTCCTGGCAACTTAGCAGCGCATTGCGCACGATGCAGCTGCGAACCGCTATTTGGAAATACATCAGTCATGGACAGATCGAAAAATAGAAACAAGCGAGAAATCATAGAAGGCTTCCACATGGCCTCAGGGAAGCACGGCACGTGTGTAAGTGAGCCATCCATTGCACTGAACGAAAAGGAAATTGAACTGCTGAGACACCACATAGCATAACGAGGCGGACACCAGCATCAGCTTCAAGGTCACCTCTCACACCACAAAAACTGAACGTTTATCAGAAAAATGAAAAAACACCACAAAAATCGCAAGTCCACACATCTTTATGAAGACATTTATCATTATTTCATTGCTTTCGTTCTTTTCCAAACTCACGCGTGGAGAAACTCACGCATTGAAGAAAAAACAAAAGAATAAACAGTTGTTAGTCTGTGCCCATTCGTGTTCGTCGTGTTCCTCCTCATCTCAATGTAAATCATCCGTTTCCTTTCAATTTTTGGTCACGCGTTTAACTTCGCAGCGCAGCAGGTCTATCATTGATTGGGACGCATTGATTGGTTTACTCGGAGATGTCCGTGGGAATCGCGCCTCAATTTGCTTTTCTGCATCAACAACTTTCGTCCATCGGTGGATAAATTTTATGAGGTTGTCGAACAATGGCTAAAAGCAAGAAAATAATACTGCTTAGCGTCGCAATCCGCCGAGAAGCTGAGGGAAAGGAGGAGACGACAGGGGACGTCAGAACGCCGGGCTCTGATTGGAAGGATTAGTGGGTAGAGCTAAAGCTAGATGATTTCGTCTCCACTGCACTCGTCGAACGCGTTAGAATCAGCTAGAGCCAAACGCCGGACGCCGGAGTTCCGCGTTCTAAAGCGTTCGGGGAGTGCAGTGGAGACAAAGGCAGCGATAGTTTTAGGTCTACCCTCTAATCTGTCCAATCAGAGCTCGGCGTTCTAACGCTCTTTCATCTCCTTCTCTCCCTCAGTTCCTGGGCGCATTATGGTCCACGTTCTCGCTTTTCTAGTTCAATATTATAAAACAAGTAGGTTCCCTGCGTTTGCTGCCCGTTTAATGTGAGTTGTATCTTTTTTTTGTTTACTTTTCTTTATCGGAACGCTCTCAACTCATGGAGCCGGCGAGCCTATCAGAGTACCCAACGTGCAGCGTCACCGCGTTTATCACTTTTTCTGTGGTTGCGTTATTGCCTTCTAATTCAACCAGACGCCGAAAGTGCGCAGTAACTTTCCGGGTTTAGTCCTTTTGTGCGCGCGTTTTCGTGTGTTCTTGCCTGTACCGCTCCGACTCGAAGGGAAACGAAGCATACAGTTGCTGCACGTTACGAGAACAGATTCGGCGACTCAAAAGGTGCGCCGCAGAAGGTATACGTGCTCGGCAGCAAGGTCACCACAAATGTGCAGCTGATGCGTCGTCAGTGCGAGCCATGTATCGAGAAAAAGCCATGCACGTGGTGAATGTGGATCAACAGTCCCGACATGCTCCTTGCTACTCGGGAATTTCGCGCACGGTCGACGCTTTCACCGTGCTTTTCTTTATCTGGCGACGCGCGTTTCAGGCCGATGGGGTATCAGACCGTATCTACTTCAGAGAGCATTCTCGGGTAAAGAAGATGCATCCATAAAAGGTTTACGACGCGAAGAAAACCCTGGCGCTAATCTATTCGCCATGAAACTCTCTTTTAAGTTGCTGCCAGATAAGTTTCCTTCGTATATTTTTTTCTTTCTTTCTTATGTCTCGGCCCGATTCACTTTTCGGGTAACTCCAAACCTTTCCATCGCTTATCAGCCGAGCGAAAGATACCGAGTCACTGGCCTCTGGACGAATGCGCAGCGTACGCTATTCCGCAGGAGAGCGTCAAGCTTCGTTTGCCAGCCCAGTCGACGAACATGACAGCGCACACAAGGCGATTCTTCGAATGGCGTGTAAGAATCAGGTGCCCGTTATCTCGCGAAGGGGTGTGTGGCAATTACGTCAAGTGTCGTTCGTAGCCACCCCTATCAAAAAGATCGCAGGCGGGAGCCTCGGGGATACGCGGACGTTTACGATAACCGATAAGCATATCGTTCTACTTGAGAACCTTCGTTGCCTTATCGGCACTGTATAAGCGTACGAGTGGGACCATCCCGACACCTGTCTCGAGACGCCTTGGAGGTGTTGAAGGCATCTCGAAAACCACGTGTAGTTTGGCACCCTGTTCTGCGCCAGGCCTCAGATATTAAATACTGGGCTACTTTTTCTTCTTCTTTGGGTTCAACCGTGATCTGGTCGCGTGTGAATCCTGTCCAGACACTTAAAACGTTTATTTTGAGATACTTTAAGCCGAAACTGTCGATAATGGACGCGTTATGCGACCATGTAATGTGCGCGTCATGTTAGTGCGTTTTGTCGCTCTTTAAAGCTATGATTTTTAAACGAAAGCTTCTGCTTTTGTGCATTTAGTTTTGGCGACGTTCGGTGCGATGATTGTGCGTAATTTCATGAAAATAATCTTGGTATTCGTCGGTGTCTGCTGGCGACTCCAGCCAAATCGACGCCGCTTAGCGGCAACGCCGAGAAGCTCAAGAGAGGAGGTCGTTTTGACTCGGTCGTCTGCTATCGCTGCTTGGTAGGCGGCATAGAAACAAACATTGTTTCCAGTAATTGTTTTTATGCTTTTCGCCGTGTCATTCCTACGCACTGAATAGAAGGTTTCTACCGTCGTAAAATCGCTTTGCTTTTTTATTTGTAACACCAATTTTACGCTGCAGTGTAAGAAATTTCTGGTGGTCCGAGTGCTGAATGACGAAAACGACCTCCTTTCGTCCTACATTTTGCCTGAGCAGCGCGCCCCTATAGTTCCCTGTGGAGTCGCGAATATCGCTGGTAAAAACCAAGGCTGAAAAATTCCTGAAAAAAAAAAAAAACATTTACGGCGTTTTTTGTTTTGTTTGTTTTTTCCAAATTTTAGAAACGTTACTTTTATCGTATTTTGTCTGAAGTTTTGATTTTGCTTTTCGAATTTCGACTTTGCAGATATAATAAAATATTTTTTTTTTCCTTCGGCTTGCCAGAAATTCAAATAATTTGTTGCTTTTCGCAGGACTTCTCAAGTTTTGGGATGAATTTCAATTTTTTTTCTTGGTTTATTTACTTTCTGTATTTTGTTTTTTTCTTATTTTTTATTGACTGCGTTGAGGCAGCACGCCTTTCTTACCTCTTCAATGATGTGCGACTTCAGTAAATATTCGTTTTAATGCATGTTTACCCGTCGTCTAATTCGACCTTAACGAACTTCAAGGGACAATTATTAAGAGCTTGCGTTTATCTAGCGCAAGTAGAATGGTCCGAAAGCTTCGCCACAGAATTGCAAGAGACGCATGCATGAACGAGTGCGGGATTCGAATATGGCATTTCAATGCACCAAGCATCGCATTGCACAGAGCTACTTTCGCCCCACCCGCGCATCCTTGGGACTGCTTGCAGCACACACGTTGTTAGGGTATCTATGACACGAGTGTCACTAATGTCACGCTAATTAGGCAGAGGCCCTACACTCTAAAAAAATAGTATATGAGTTCACTTTTCTGCCGAACAGATACGGCCAATCGAAGTGGAAAATGGAAGAATCCCTGCGACGGACGAAGGTCAGGATACGATTAGCTTTGAAAACTTTGATGTACGCAACGACAGTGACCAAGTGAAACGTCATATTCATAATTCCTGAGTACATCTCCTTTTTTTTTTTAACGTGAAACGTTTTTTGGCTAGGTGCTCGGCATTTCGTGAAGCTCGAAAGTGAAGCCTGGATAAAAGCGTGGCCGTGAGGCTCGACACTGATTGGTTAACGGGGAGGTCATTTGATTAGGGGTGCAGTGAGGAGGAGAGTACGCAAGATGGGAGAGGAGGAGTGGGTTAGAAGGTTCTGGAAAATCACCAGGTTCATCATTTCAAGTCTACACGTGCCACGCGTTAAATTATCTGATGAAGAGCGTCGTGATCGTAGGCGTCTGGCTGAACAGGCCAGGCGTGCTGATAAACTATGATATAAACGTTTGTAATGCTAGAACGTTTTACGCAGCCAACAATTGCTTAGCAATTTGTCACACATTCTTATTCTTGTTGTCTATTGTATTTTGACCCTCGTCCCTCGCAGGCATCGTTCTTCTTTCCGCCGTAGTTGGCTGCCTTCTTGTCGCACTAGACTTCGTCTCACCCTACGATGGACTAAAGGCAAAAGCTACGGACCGCCAGATCCAATCACGAGCCCCTTAGAAATTGTGCGGTATTTCGCTTCGATGCACGTATGGATCCCGCATCTCGGATCACTGATCAGGGGATGGGTGGACAGTGGTTCGAATCGAAGAGCACTGAGTGACTCAACAATTTTACATCGCAAAGAAAGCCACGATCATATAGGCTCTTCGCAGAGTCGAAGCTATATAAATGATGCGGCGCTTTTGGATTCGGAGCATTATTCGTCCACCCCTAATCAATGTTAAGTGTGTCATAGTAATGCGTGGAATGGGATTGGACCTGGCGGCCCGTAGCTTTGGCCTTTAGTCCATCGTAGAATGAGACACAGTATAGAAAAGGAACTTAAAATATTTTTCTTTTGAGTTTACGGCAGTCATCTTGAATGCGCCTGAAAAAGGCGTCTTAGACTCTAGATGCCCATAAAAATACTCCTCATAGATAATAACGGTCGTCAGTTTGGAACAGCCTCGTAGTCATAAGGAGGTTACTAAACGAAATGAGCCTGGCTCATTAAACTGACTTGAAAGGTATTTCGTTGAATGACAAACTAATTATATCGGTAGTGTTTAGAAAAAAAAAAAAAAAACTCGACGTCTTGCACAATTCTGTATAAACAGAAATATCGCTAAGGACAATCACTAGTAAAAGTGGACAGAAAAGGAGTTTCGCAATTTTGGCCCCGCAGTTCATTTTGGTAGTCTTGGTGTTGTTAAAAATAAAATAGTTTTACGACTGCTGGTTTATTTTTAAACCACACTTTAAAAAAATAGAACAGATAGAAAAAGGACTAAACAACATCTTCATTCGTTCCATCTTAAAGTTTCGACCAGTTGTGTCGACCACGAATGTGTTTTCGTACCATATGCAGTTTCAGCAGCACAAGCAGTAAATCAGTAGTTTCGGAAGGGCTACACCATTGATTAACTGCCTGTCGCATGACCTCTTATCGTTCTAGAAATCTGTTGCTCGATCACGTGTGGCTTCCATTCATCACAGGACCACCCGCGAGCCACCAGACCGCCTTGGAAAAGCGTTCGATCCTTTTTCGGCGCTGTTTCAACGTATGCGTTTTCTCGGGGAAAAACAAATCGCTGCTGAGTGCGCAATATGAAAGCCAAGGGACGGAGGTTCCTAAAGGAATTACACATCTGATTTCTCGTCGTACTCAGGATCACCAAAGCGGTCGGGGTGCACCTTGTGAATGGATAACTGCCACTTTTGTCTCTTCTTGAAATTAAGAAAAGCGTAAAATATCATCGAATTTGTTGTCTCTGCGTACTTCATTTTGTATTGTGTCCTTTGCGTGCCCAATGTCTGCAATAATTCCTGAGAGGAATTGGCAGTCTACTTGAAATAAATAAAAAATAAGGACACGTCAATTTGCACGAATGGCAGCGTTGGTTGTCTTCTTACAGAGCGAATGGACGCCATCTTGAATAGCGCTTAGTTTAGCTGGAGGGCATAGTCGTACCCTTTTTACGCGGGCATCCTTAACCTCAGTTAAGTGTGATTGAGGTCAGACTTAACTCCGGTTAAGGGTGCCCATGTAACTGGGTTATAGGTAAGCTTCTTGGAATGTTCAGAAAGCCTTAGTAACTTGAAGTGCGGCTGAAGCGAACATTTCAGTGTCCATAATAGGGGGTATTCACTGGCGGCTATATTTGAGGTCATTGTTTAGAGCGCGTGCTCAGAACGAGCTCACATTAATGGGCTGCCAAGACCGGCAACCTTGATGGTGCGGGGTGCACGTTGCAAAATAACTGCGGAAGCTAGCCGTCAGCACGTGCCCATCATTAGCGCACACAGTATATGGCCGCCAGTGAATACACCCTATATGTGCACGTATACAATTTTCCCACGAGCCAGCAGCCGCTGGTGTGCGCGAGCACACGCAACGAAATTGACGTCATAGTCCTCCATTCCCGCTTAAGATGACAGTGAAATGTATGGGCCCCGGGGAAAAGTTGAGTAAAGACAAACTTTTCTTCTCCACAGTGGAGTTTGCTGTAAAAGGAAGGCGATTAATTGGGCTAACAAGCACGCAGCTTTCACTTGTGGAGATGAAAAGCCTGTCTTTCTTCTCCTTTTGCCCGGAGCCCATACATTTCACTGTCATCTTAAGCGTGAATGGAGGATAATGACGTCGGTTTCGTTGCGTGTGCTCGCGCACACCGGCGGCTGCTGGCTCCGTGGAAAGATCGTGCGCCACTTACTGTGGACACTAAACTGTTTGGTTCAAGGGATGATCCAGTCAAATTTCGTATTCGAGAAAACATTTAGACCTCATTGCCAATGACTGTAGAAGCATCTTCCACGAGAAATCTGCATTTTGTGTGCTTCCCTGGACGAGTAATTATATTTTAAACCGAGCGACCATAAACGGCGTTTTTCTCGTCCACCTTCAGAGCAGCAGAGGGTATATGACTTAACATAACGTAAAGATCGCGCCGAA
This sequence comes from Ixodes ricinus, assembly GCA_037355805.1. NCBI lineage: Eukaryota > Metazoa > Arthropoda > Arachnida > Ixodida > Ixodidae > Ixodes > Ixodes ricinus. The sequence goes on along the minus strand of JAZHYW010028386.1, from coordinate 1,040 downwards.
CTGAAGCGCCCTTCGAATTTTGTTCTCCGCGTGAGCGCTACAACGTGGTTCACCCTCGTTGCTGCTTGATAGTCCAATTAATCGCCTTCCTTGTGCACCGGCATTGCTTTTCTGAATGAAAGGGGACTCTCGTTGTGCGCTTGTCACACTCCACCCTTCTTCGCGAGATTTACAGTGGCCAGTAAAATGGAACGCTGCGGTGAGTCGGGAACACCCGTGTTCCCACGGAAGAATGAGTTAGTGCCACTGAATAAGCTGCGCTTCAGCAAGTAACGACACTTGCCCATATTGTGGCTTAAAATCATGGTTGCCAGTTATCTGAAGGTTTATCTGATATCCCAGGAGACGCTTTTCCGTCCTCCAGAAATGTATAAACAGTTTGCGAAAGGGCAAAGCAATATTACATGAGCTTCCTAACACCAAATCTAATGCTGAGGAAGTCGCACTTTTGAATCGTAACGTTCGGCGGTTGTGTCTGCTCTGCACAAGCACCAAAATGGCGGCGCCCACAACAATGTCGGGGAACAGAGTGCCGATACTCTAAGCGCAGCTCATTTAGTGGCTCTAGGCTGAGTCATGCAATCTGAGAATTGCGAGCCTGGTGTGACACGTCACATCAGGCATGGGACCGCAGCCATTCATACTTGCAAAATTTGGCGTGGAGTTTGGTATAATCAGCCGTCACTGATTGGGGTATCGTTGAATAGAATAAAAATGGCCGATGTTAATCATTAGGCTCCCGCCAGAGAACCATCACAAGATCTTAACAACTTCTTAACAACAACTCACACTCGGTGCCGGTTACAGAATGAAAATAACAAAATAGCATCACTTGTTGGTTTGACAAAAATAGCTTGTTAGTAGTACAGTCTATGGACAGCTTGAAAAAGGGCGTGGTTAATTATGTTCACGCCTTGCTGCTCTGTGATTCGTCCTTCGGTGTTCTCACTGGCTAATACAGAAACCCGATCGGCTACGGATTTATAATGAGATGGTTGGGCCTCGCCTCGCCATGCGTTTCTTAACCTACCAGTGACTAT